>JAGDQP010002183.1:81900-108553 GCA_022664845.1 Lepisma saccharinum
GCAAAAATCTGGTCCAACGTGGATCTATTTCTTCTAAATCAACATTGGTGATCTCCAATTATTTCATCTACGTATACATTTAGGCGTATTAGCAGAATATTACTTAATACCTTGTAACAGGTTGGAAGTAACGAGATTCCGCGGTAATTATTACAGTCCGATTTATCGCCTTTTTTGTAAATCGGAACTATTATTGAAGTTTTCCATTCCTTTTGGGGGCTCCTCCTTTCTCCATATAGCACTTATCAATTGATGTAGTTCCTTGATTAGTGCCGTTCCTCGTGCTTTGATTAATTCGGATGGAATATTGTCTATTCCTGGTGATTTGAAATTTTTCAATTTCTTTGCCGACATTTCGATCTCGATCTCGCTAGGTTCGGGAATCCACGGTCCTGCGGTATGGATTTCAAAATAGTGGAAAATCTTATTCTCACCCTGTGCATTTCGTACTTTCAAAAACAATACAGGTAAAACATTAAAAGGAGAGAAACACGATTACTAATTAAATAGCAATTCGAAATTCCAGAATTCCGACATTCCGGAATGTCGGAAAATGGGAATTCTGAAATGTGTGAATTTCCGAATGTCGGTCATCACCACCAAATGATAGAAGTTTGAATTTGATTTATGTCCTTTAGGCACGTAAGGCTCAGGTCGGGATAGGGAGGGGAAAGAATTCGGGAAGGTGTTGTCCAGGGTCTATGTTGAAGATGTCACCCCGGCATTTGCCTGTTGTGACTGAGGGAAAACCCTGGGGAAACCTCTGTCAGGATGGTTGGCCGCTGAGATCGAACGGACAACCTCCCGAATGCTACGCTAATCAAATGATAGAAAAGAACGGTCCACCGCCAACAGGCAGTACAAGACATGTTATTTTGAGTACAATTAGCTCTTGCTGGCTAAGATGTAAAACAGTGTAAAAAAATAATAATCTTACGATGAAAACCTGAGCCTGAGGTGCTTAAGAGCCATAAATAAAATTAAAATTCGTGTGTTAAAATTTTATTTCGGAAAGTCAGAATTCCGAATTTGAATTCGAATTAAAGTTCTGAAGCATATAAGTTTAGGTAACTTTTGCAGAGACTTGATGGAGTATGATGGGACGATTGGTGGAATGAAGAAAATGGGGAGTAACTGAAGAACCCCCAGAAAACCCATGCACACGGTGTTTGTCCACCACAAAACTCACATGGCAAGAAGAGGAATCGAACCGACGACCCATAAGCAAAAGGTAAGCGCTTTACCATTGAGTCATCGACTTTCCGAATTTCGGAATTCCTGACACCCCTAGTAGACCCGAACTTTCCAGAAGCAGCAGCTGCTCTCTCCTTTGCTCATTCTATGGGAAACACCCACAGATGACCTCAACTTTTCTCATCGTCACAAAACTTTATCACTTCGCTCATTATTTTTTTACTCACTGCGTACCACAACATTCTTCTTTTCAGCCATCCTTATTTCAACTGAACCTCTTGTTAAATTTGGCAATAGCGTTACACATTCAAGACTCCCTCGGTTATCACCCCGTTGAACTCTTATTGGCTCAACGCGTGGGTGTGTGTTTTAGTTCGCATTTTTGGCACAGCTCAAGTCATCTTGGCAGCACTATAACAGATTCCTTCTTCTCGATATTTTTGCTTTGTTTCTGTTGTTCGTCAAAAAGTCGTTTGAAATCATCAGGTGTTTTATTTGACAAATGGCTATGATTAGTTTTGAAATGCCTAGTTAATTTAGCTGGAGCTATTGCAGTATTTTTTAACTTTTTCCCACACACAATGCACAACGGAGTCGGACAACGCTCATCTCCAGTCCATATAAAACCCATTGCTAAATAACTTTCACTATAGAGGCGAGATTTCTTTGAATCTGTCATTTCCCGCCCTTCGCTACTACTGCTTGGCTTAACAGTGTTCGTACTAACCTTACTTACAATTGTATCGCTCTCATTATTCTCTGCGTCTTCCTCGGAAACACGAGTCATTTTCACATACTTCCACATTATCCAATGGTGCCAAGATGAATTTAAAAACAACGCACTAAAACTGACACAAACAACGACAATAGTTTGCTAAATAACTGTCACTCTGCTGAAATGCCACTCAGTAACACGCATCACTAAAACTACGAGATAGTGCTGGTCGCGCCAAATGCATGAATACTGTCAGTCACAGTTGCCAGGCGTGAATTACTAAATTTCAACAACTTTAACAGGAATACTCACATTTTCATGTAAAAGAAAACAAAAACAACTGTGCATGATCATTCCACAAGAACTCCGAGTCGGATATAGACATATACCGGTAGTACACACATGCACACAAAAGATGTAAAATATGGGTGGGGTATTCATCGCTATCAGGGACGTATTTAGAAGGGGGAAGATAAAAAATTAACGAAATTCATTGGCTTTCATTATTAATCATTAATGAATTGTTTGTTTAGTTGGAAGCAGTTTATTTCTTTGAAGACCTCCATTCAATTGTAAATCGAATTCAATTCAATTAAGAATCAAGAAATAAGAGTTGTTTTACAAATACAAAAATAGTTACATTCACATTACTACACATCCTTTTAATTTCTACACACAGATTACTGCGAACAGAGCCGATATTGAACGACTGTAAACAAGAGATTTATTCGGCCATGGTATGTGGACCAACTTCTTTCCCTGGGGACACCAAATAACTTTTAAAATATGACATTTACTGATTTTTCGCGGAACCCTTAAGACTGCGTCGCGGAACCCCGGTTGGGAATCACTGGTATAACCTAAATGAGTACAATTGAGGGTTCGTTTTACTTTAGTTTTTTCTAGAAATTTTTCTTTGTCGGTTCGCCTTTCAAATTCTACGGTTATTCCTCCTGCAGTTTGGCGAGGAGCTTTCTTCAGCCTGTGGCATATATCAATCCTTTCACTTTCAATAGTTAAGTCTAATGCTCGACCTAGCTGCTTTACAACTTCACATGTGTCTTCGTTAGGTTTCTCAGGCACACCGTATATTTCAAGAGTATTTCGTCTTCCATATTGGTCAAGTTCATCTAATCTTAATTCAGAGTCTTTTAGTTGTTTCTTTAACGCATTGTTTTCTTCTTTCAGCTGATCAATCTTTAAAAGACATGCCGTAATAGTTTCAGACTGTTTCTTCAATAAGTCAGCATTTTCATCAAGTTTCTTGTGAGCAAGGTCCAATGACTTACCAAGTTCACGTTCAGTGTCGGTGTTGCTGTTTTTAATAGTTGTAATTTCCTGTTTCAGCTCTTAGCTGTAGTAGCTTGTAAACGTCACCAATAGAGGGAAGCACCTTGTCTCCTGTACAATACTTACACTGCCACGAAACATTAGATGATTTCATTTTTTCCAAATCACTTTCTTTCAATTGCGAGCATTTCAAATGGCTCCAGTTGAGACAGTCAGAGTACTGTATTTTTGACGCCAGATCTTGTCTGGATCCTGGTTTCGTACACTCAATACAAGCACTCATGCTGGTTTTGCGAATGATTTTAAGGTATCGATACTCGTATTCACTCGTGAATGTACTCCTCTTCGGTTGATTGCTTACGTGTTACGGTTACTTATATATATATATAGTGAATAATAAATATCTAGGAACTGTAGAAAAGATATTTTTAATATAAAAGTATTTACTGAGCTTAAAGCAGTTATTTGTGTCCACGTTTGTAAGCCAAAACTGTAGTTGTCAATAATGTAATTCATCCTATCAGACACAAGATAGTACAGGATCTTTCTCATGTAAAGTTCAATAGAATTAATATTTCTTTGGCCTTTAGGCATCTAAGGCTCAGGCCGAGAAAGGGTGGGAAAGAGAATGTTGGAAGTTAGTTGTGCAGGCTGGATGCGAAATCGCTAAGAAATGATGAGGGAAGCTTAGAAACACACAAACTTAAACACACACATAATAGAGAAAAAGGGGTGATGAAAAAATAAGGATATTAAAATATAAAATGTACCACCGTGTAGGGGACATCAAGAGAAGAATAATATTCTTTTCAAGAAATTTCGAAACCAGATGGTTGTTTCGGAGTTAGAGGCGTGAAAGAAGAGCACTGAATCGTCACAAATGACATCTTCAAGAATGCAAGTTGTGTTGGTTTACCAAATCACAATCGAACTTGTACCCAATACATCTAATTATTTGGTAACATGTCTTTTTCTCAAATTTTTATTACATATTCATTATGCCCCGGGAAGATTTTAATGGGTGGGAAAATGAATAGACAAATTGTTGGTGGGAAATAATTCCCCAATCACCCACGATATCGCACCGTGCGCTTAGGGTCTAATCTTGTATGTACAATCCCGGCACTTGCCTGAAGTGATAAAAAGAAAAACTCATTTACGATAGACGGTCGCTGGGATCGTTTCCAGGAGCTACACCAAAGCTCTACCAACTGATTTACGTCCGCTCGGTAATTGGCTAGAGTTATGTCCTTGTTAATTAAATCAATTCTGTGGCACCATGCACGAAGCCCTAACACTCAAATTATAAAGGTGAGCAAGAAAGTTCTTTCGCTTTTTTACCCACCACCGTCGATATGTCACCTAAGACAAAACCTGGAACTTTTAAAAATAGTCCCCATCAGCATCGACGAGTCGACGACCTTCTGCCAACGTTCTGGAAGACCATGGATTCCATCGCGGTAGAACTTGGTGGGCCGTGAAGCGAAGAAGGTATCAAGTGCATTTTGCACCTCAACTAGGGATTTGAACTGGCGTCCTCTAAGGTGATTGTCCAAGGAATGGAACAGGTGAAAATAGGACGGTGAGTATGGAGGATGCAATAGTGTTTCCCATCCAAGGCATAGAATGGTGTCGTGGTACTCTGTCGTAAGCCTTCTCCAAATCCATAAAGACCATATACAATCCTTTTTTGCTTTTTCTGATAATTTTCTAGTTTGTCTTAATATAAAAGTTGCGCCCGTTGTACTTTTTCTGGCATAAATCCAAATTGTTCTTCTCCAAATTGCTCTTCTCTTCTCCTTCTCGTAATCTTCCTTCTATAATTTTCTCCCAAATCTTCATCGTATGTGACATTAGTTTGATTCCTCTATAATTTCCACAATCCTGTATATTTTCCTTCTTAAAAATTAGTACAATAACAATATCCCTCCATTAAGTCGGCATATTTTCTTGTTCATAGATTTTGTGCATCAGATCCCATACAATATCTATACCTTCTGGTCCCAAACTCTTTCACGCTTCTACTGGTACGAAATGAAGATCTGTAGTTTTTTCGGTCTTCATTTTCTTTAATGCTTTCTCTACTTCTTCCTGGTTTACTCTTGTCGTTGGTTCAGGATTTGGAGTTACGTCGTTAAGAACTTTCCTAGGATTTTCTTCATTTAGGAGCGTTTCGAAATATTCGGCTCATCTCTTTTTAATCCCGTCTTCATCGGTAAACACTAATCCTTGGTCATTCTTAATTTGCTTAATATGGTCATTTTTAATCCTTTGTTGCCTTGTCACTGGTTTTTGCTTATCTATTTAGCTTCTTTACTCCACCTGCTGTTTCAAATTTGTCATACAGTTCATCCTAGGCTTGCGCTTTTGCTGTAGACTGCTCTCTTTGCTTCCTTATTAGCCGCTTTGAAGCTACAGCTATCCTCTTCTGTCCCTGAAGTATCCCACCTAGGTTTAGCTTTCTTCTTCGCTTTAATAGCTTCTTGCACTTCCTCACTCCAGCACCAATTCTCTTTTGCTGCAGGGGGTCTGTTTCCAGAAGTTCTACCCAAAGTCTTCTCTGCGGCTGTTAGCATGATTCTACTGTCCACATTCCACCATTTTTGCACATCTTCTTCTTGCCGATTTATTCTTTCGATAACCTCTTCTCAGAACAATTTTCTTATCTTCTCTTCTTTCAGCTTCCACCTTCTAATTTTGGTCTTTCTTATTATTTCTACCTGCAAACTCCCAGTCCACACTCACCACTTTGTGTTGTGGGACCATGCTTTCACCATTTATTACCTTGCAGTTCTTAATTTTCTTAAGATGTTGTCTTTGGCACAAGATGAAATCGATTTGGCTTTCTTTTCCACTACTGTTGTAAGTTAAAAGATGCTCCTTTTTCTTCTAAAAAAAATGTATTGCAAATCGCCAGATCGAATGCCGTTGCAAAATCTATTACTCTGCCTCCTTCTTCGTTTCTATTTCTCACACCTCAGCCACCGTGGTTCCTCTCAATGCCTTCTCTGCTTCTTCCTACATGTCCATTCAAGTCGCCGTATACAATTACTCTTTTCGCTGGGGGTACGCTGCGAAGTTCATGGTTCAATTGCTCCCCGAGTTCCATCTTTTCTTCTTCCTCGCAGCCGACTTGCGGAGTATACGTTTCTCAATGACTAACAGCGAAAAATATACTGTTCGTTAAAGAGATGAAAAATAAATTTTAAGCAATGATCCTGACAGTATTGAATTGTAAAACGTTCTTCTAACTAAGAAAGTTCTTTAAAATCTCCTTACATACCTTTTATTTCTCATCAGCCCTCAGCTTGTGGTGCTGAAACTTCCTACCCTTGGGAAACGGATCGCTAGCAGACAATTTCTTGTCCAAAATATGGCGGAAAGCGCAACGTTCAATTTGAGAGTGCTTCAGTGCTGCCTATGTTCGATCTAGTGGTAATACATAAAATCTATGGCAAAGTAGGCGGACGAGGGTCTTTAGGGAGCCCACGTATTATATATCCTGCTCGAAATATCCTTTACGTAGCCCTGCGCGGCCTGTTTAGCGAGTATGTAATAACTAAATGTTCCTTCTGCTACTTGGGTTCATACGATCATTAGATTTTTAATGCAATCAAGCACTCCCCTGCAGTGTCATGTTAATGATTTATCTTAGTTGAGAGGATGAAAAGTATATTGGTCTGGAGGAAATGGAGCTCTTACTATTGTATGTTGATGCCTCTCGCAGGATGTTGAAATAGTGTTTGCGTCTTATATTTGTGCTCGTCTAGTGCTCGATTAGCGGTACCATCAGTGAATAATATAAATATACTGGAGCTTTCACACACAGACGCGGACGCGCTGCAGCAACATTGCTAACGTTATGGCTGCATCCAGACAAGACCAAAAATAGCGCTGCTTAATTGTTTGTCGGTAGGTTTTCTGCAAAGCTACCGATGTCCGTTAGCAGTAACATGAACGCCCGTTTGCAGTGCCAGTAACGTCCGTTAGAAGCGCCACCAACGTCCGACGCTGCACTGCTAGTAGCCTCGTGTGAAGGTGTCAGTACTCTGGACCGCCAAATAACCTTACTGCATAGTACACTGATACTTCCTGGGAGTTTTCACCTAAGGAGTATTATATTTGTACCTCTAAAGTATGATAATACGAATATATATAAAAGCATGTTGTGGGTGCCCAGTACCAATCCGTGACTTGTACGAGTTTCTAGCGTAACACGGACCATTTCTGTACAAACAATTTTATTGTTTATTTAAAACAAGAATTTATTATTAATTTTATTGTGCGTATAGATTCCAATTACATCACATCTGGTTAAAATTCCTTAATTCTGTACCGTTTGTATTACAATTTTAGAAATTGAATTTATAGAAATGGGTTGGTAACACTGACTACTGTGATTCATTGGAGCGGGGACACCCAGAGAACTTTTATACTCTGTCCAATAATGTTTATGCCAAATTTGGTGAGGAGAGGTATAACGTATGGAAACAATTTGAAAAATTGAATTTAAAAAATATAGGTTGGCAATACTGACCTCATCACCAATCACGGCGGTTTCAACAGCTCTGAGATAAACATTTTCAACGATACCTGAACCACATCTTTACATTTTGTGGTTTATGAGATATATTTTCAGACAGACGGACGGAGAAAATGGAGATATAAGGTTCCTTATTGTTAGCTATGCTATCAGGCGATGAATAAAGCACAGGTGTGATTAAACGTTAAATCATTTAAAGTGCATAAGAATATATTACATATAATAATACATGTTATCAAAATACGATAAATCATTATTTTTGTACCAGAGCTTATATGCAATAGATATGTTTAGCGTTTTTGAACTTGTAGCTATTGCAATGTTAGGTCCTTTCCCTATTCAAAATGTATTTTCGATTTCAACAATTCTAAATCCTGATCAATGTCTGGAAAGTCTCTGAAAATAATACTTTTCTCTTCAGACCAAATATCATCCTGGAAAGCAAAGAAACACCCAACATTATTATTTTACCACTATACATGTAACAAATTGTACCTACACTAAAAAAAAAATATTGGTGTTTATTGCCACCCCAAAAGGTGTAATAGAACACCTCTACCTCTACACCAATTCCAGTGTTGGGTAACACCAATTCTAGTGTTGGTTAACACCATCCGTTTCTGGTGTTGACGAACACCTCTAACGGTGTTCAGAAACACCGTTAGGAGTGTTAATAAACACCATTGAAGGTGTTCCTTAACACTTCTAGCGGTGCACTTTAACACTCCTAACGGTGTTTCTGAACACCGGTAGAGGTGTTTGTCAACAACAGAAACGGTGTTGGACACCCCGGATGGTGGTGTTAACCAACACTAGAATTTGTGTTACCCAGCACTGGAATTGGTGTAGAGATAAAGGTGTTCTATTACACCTTTTGGGGTGGCAATAAACACCAATAATTTTTTTGAGTGTATTTACAAACAAGATATAGAAATATGTTTCTAAACAAAAGAAATAAAAATAAATTTCGTTCGAACTGAAATTTAAGTATATCCACTACTACAAATTTACTTAATACTTTATTTCTATTACTTTCAACATAAAATTGAAAGGCACACATAATCATAACTATTGTAGGGTTGCCACCTTTTGACGAATAAATTACGGGACACTTGGCAAAATATACGGGATCATACCAAAAAATGCGGAACAAATCTAAAATAACCTTTTGGAAAGTAATTAGTTAGACTCTGTCCGACTATATCACTACGCGCACAATTTGAAACCTCCTGTTCACACTTCAATCACTGGTAGGAGCGAAATGGATATTTAAATTGTCTAATCACAGGCATTTGTGGTCCAATGAGTCTAGACTAAATTGAGCATTAGTAAAATATACAGATGCTTATCAGAATAATGGAAACACCTGAACGAAAGTGCAACTTACCAGATTAATATGGTGTCGGGCCACCTTTCGCCTTCAGAACAGCCTTGATGCGACGTGGGATGGAGGCATAGAGGTCGTGAATGGTGGCAAGTGGAATATTACACCATTCCTCGTGCAGGGCATCGGCCAGTTCTGTGAGAGAGGATGGAGGTGGAAATCGTCGCCGGAGTCGTGTTTCCAAGATGGACCACAGATGTTCAATTATGTTGAGATCTGGGGATTGGGCGGGCCAGGGGAGGTGTTGAACTTCATCCCGATGTTCCTCAAACCACGCTGAAACAACTCCAGCTGTGTGAATGGGTGCATTATCATCCTGGAATATGGCGTCATTGTCCGGGAACAACATCCGGACCATAGGATGCAAGTGGTCTCCTAAAATTGCGACATAATCGTTGGCAGTGATGCGTCCGCGAAGTGTGACCACAGGACCCAATGAAAACCATGATATTGCGGCCCACAGCATCACCGTGCCGCCGCCATGTTTCACAGTTGGGCGGAGACACTGCAGATCATACGCTTCTTTGGGCGTTCTCCACACATAAACACGGCCCGTGGTTTGGAATAGGGTGAATGGTGACTCATCCGACCATACCACACGTTTCCAGTCGTCAACGGTCCAAGTTGCATGGTCGCGGCACCATTTGCGGCGTGCTAAAGCGTTCTGGTCCCTGATGAGAGGTTTGGCCCGTGCAACACGACCCCGTAAGTTCATGTCATGTAATTCGCGGCGGACTGTGATTGTCGAAACAGGTTGGGGGAGGTGCTGATTGAGTTCCTCCGTCACTTGCGCCGCAGTGGCACGACGGTTCCGCGTGACAATGCGCTTTAATACCCGGCGTGCCCTGTCACTGATGCTTTTCTTCCGCCCACTGTTCCGCTTCCCCGATGTGGTTTTCCCGTGTGTTGTGTAGGCCGTCATCACCTTCGACACTGTCCCTGGCGACACACCTAACACACTAGCCACTGCCGTCACACTCACTCCACATAACCGCGCACCAACAATTTGCCCTCTTTGAAACTCTGAGAGGTCTCCCATTTTACACTACCTCCGTCTGCTGCAGCCACTGCACACTCCTGTTCCACGACGCCTGACGTAGTATGGAGACCGACCTAACACACCACCACCAGCAGTCCGGCGCTGCGGTCGCCACGACACCACTGCCAACCCATACATCTGACGTGTTGCCAACTACAGGTGTTTCCATTATTCTGATAAGCATCTGTATATATGCAAACATTAACTTCGGAAGAATTACTTATCACACAGTATAATTGAGAATCAGAAAAAAAAATCGTCTGGGTCCGTAAAAGTACAATGACTATTCAAAAGCTGGACGCTCACTTGTTCATCTGACAATAAACCCGCCCGACATTTTAACTGTTTGCGTTTGACAGGTCTTTTGCGGTTGAAGTTAACAGAACTTCCCAACCATAAAGAAGTAAAAAAAAAAAGCATTGTTTGCACTAATAGTATGTCCATGTGTTTGTATTTAACATACTGTGTAGAAAGTTTTAGTACTTGCTACTAATTCTAGTAATTTACGTAACATACGTGTATATCTAGTAATTTATTGATATGTTGACAAATATGTGTGTGAATTTGCTATTCATAATACGGGCCAACCGCCCATAATACGGGACGTGTAATTTGTACCTAAAATAAGGGACAGATGGCAACCCTAAACTATTGGAACACTGAAACTATAAGGATGTGAAAAGTGCCAGAAGGATGAAAAAAAAATAATATACTTTTAGAATGTGGTCAGACAGTAGACGAATGGCGCTGTGTACCATTGCTTATCTGGAGACAATAGTACACAGACGACGTTAATACAGTACCAAGCAAGGAACTAAACCCCGTTATTTTGTAGTTACGATCGTGGGCTTCGGATTGGATACTTGGGAACCACTCAGGTTTGAATCCTTCTATACTGACTGAAGTTTATCATGTTTTCCTTAATTTCGCCAGAGGAATTCCGGAGTGATACATAGACAAGGACCTAGGCTGCTTTCTTTATTATTTTTTCCTTGAAAAAGTGTTCACCGTGGGGCGTCATCTTTCAAATTTTGTAACGGACTTAGACCACATCTTCCTCTATAGCTAAACAACGTTAATTTAATGATAAAGGAGTTATAGACACAAATACAGAAGAGTAATATTTTATTTTATACTACTCAACATTAATCTTTTGACAAAATACACTTTACAACTTTGATGCATAAAATTATACTAATCATTTCTAAAAAGGATACTTGTACCTATCTCTAATCATGAGACCAATGAATCAAAATTTCAAATTTCAACGTAGCTCTTGGATAAGTGTGTATAGAAAGTATTTTGATGAAGAATAGAGTATTAATGCAATTTATAAGAGTTTGATTTTTCAGTTTCATTTAAAACAGGAAGAAACTGTGTAGATTATTGATAGCACAGGGTAGAACGTGCAGATTCGTGTCTTACTCACGCAGGCCATCCTGATTTTGGGTTTCCAGGGTTTTAATACTCGCACTAGGCAAATGCTGAGATGGCACCTTCAATACAGGTTCCACCTGCTACATTCGCCATCCTATCTTCGAAGAGTGGTCGTTGACAATCTTTATACCTCATGTGAATTAATTTAAATTAAATTGTAATTAAGCTAATTTTCTTCTACGATGTTCCCAGAGGATTACAGATAGGATGAATGGGAAGATTGATAATCAACAATTTAACTTTCAAAATGGAAACAAGGAAAGTTATTGGGTTAATAAGAACAGTAATTGAGAGATATATGGGGAAAGCAAGAAATATTATATATTCGGTATTTACTGATTTCTAGAAGGCATTTGATACAGTGGTGCATCCAGGATTTTCGTGAGAAAAAAAAACGGGTGAGACAGACTCGGGACATTTTCGATATTTTCCTGCAAAGTGAATATTTTAAAGAATAAATTTATCATATTTTTAATATTGCTCAGTGCCATGATGGAATATGACACGGGTATCCCCAAACATTGAAATTTCTAGGTAAATTAGATTTGTCCGGGAACAAATCCAAGTCCTTTGAGATAAATTGTTGAAATTATGCTATAAAAAATAAATTACTTTTCCTTGAGGGCGCATACCTGCCCCCAGTTTGGATATGTCACTGATTTGACAAGATTATCTGGAAAACCCTGATTCAAATATGGAGATGGTAGTTATGCCTGGACATTTATAAAAAAATATATATATTTGAATCAAAGAATAAATTTAGTGTTAGAAGAAGAGCTAAAGAAACAAGCCGCAGTTTTTGTAATCTTTGTCCTCTTGTTCAAGGACAGGAAGAGTCTTTGTCCTCTTAATATTTTTCCAGAATAAATTAAAAGGAGATATATTAGAAATGGAGGACAAGTTACGGTTGAAAAGAGAAAGTAAAGTAAAATATACACGATTTTAAGATGATATATATTTCTCGGAGAGACTAAAAAATTAGTCTAAAATGATGGGTGATTTAAAATAACTTTTACAAATGATAACTTCCCTCACAAAATATATAAAAAGAATAAAGTTAAAAAAATATAGAAATGATAATTTGAACCAGGCACCTGTCGAGGATGTTTTGTTTCGGTGGTCAACGGATTTGTAGTGGTTTTTGCAAAATAAAATGTTGAAATTTTTTTGTAATTAAGCTTAAAATTATACTAATTTTAAGGGAGAGAAGGGTCCGGAAATTACCCACGCCTTCCCAATGAAACACGTATCTGGGCATAACAGAGGAAAGTATAATAAATATATAAAAACAGAACAGGTATGCAGATTCAACAGGATTGCCAGACGAGGGAAGTATTGAGAAAGGGAAAAGAAAGGATAACGAAGACATTCGTGTGATAATTATGTCATTGTCGAAACAATCGCATGAAATCCATACATCATACTTTCAGATGCTAATCTCATTAATATGCAATTAGATCACTGTCAAAGCAAATTACTATCCATTGATACGAGCCTAGCTGAACAAATGTTAACCCTATGGACATTGGCACTAGATTACATTGCTAATCCTCCTATAATGAGCTGTGTTCAAATACCATTGTGTTCTGGCGATAATAATAATGGAGCTTGCTAATTGCTCTTATAGGTATTGAAGTGGCATAAAATTCAACTATTGTGGAACAGAGGAACATTCCTTTCATGGATGTTCTGATCATTTCAAAACTTAACATAGTGACAGAGGTTAGATGTTAACGTTTAAATATATCCCCAGTATTACGGTACATATACTTTGAAAATACGCGGATTAGACGTTAGTACCGAAACGTTATTTAAACGTTGTAAATGTACCGAAATGTCTGCCTCTTCAACGGTTTATTCGACGTTGAATAATTGTTGAGAAGAAACAAGTTGAAATCAAGAAGAGGATGATGAAGAAACAGGCTCAGTTGGCCAAAACTGAACATGTATACCAAAACATATTGGTATACACACATTTAGTTGCATTTTGACAGTTATTTTCATCATGATATACACTATTAATTTTCCAACAGTAAATAATCCCAACGGCTGCTGTGGGGTTTGAAGCAGGAACGTTCTACAGTCCTCATTGGTAGCACGACGCGTTGACCACTTATTCATTTTTTTATTGATCTTAATTACATGGTTGACAAATTAAACATTACAAAAATATATAAATGCAAGTGTATTCAATCATATGACTTACATATAACTCCTTGTATAGAGTCAACGGAGGAATAAGGCCCCGTTTACATTAATTTGTCAAAATTAGAAAATAGTTACCAAACCATTTCTATTTAAGTGATAGGGGCCTCTGCCGTGATACAATCTCCAGAGTGGTACAATATAGGTCCGGATGATAGTAGAACCATTTACGGAGAAGGAAAACCAGAGTCTGAGCTGTCAACCAGAGGACGGCATTCTGCTTCTTTTGTAGAAAAAATGTGTAATCGGTAAATTTCACATAATAGGAGTATGAGATTAGACTGGCATTCGTACGACATAGAAACTCAACGTAACGTTTATATTATTCCCAGATGGGTTGCACTCGCTGGCATTCAGAGATAATATGTTGTGTAGTGGCTTGGACATTACATGTCGAACACAAGTCAGGGGAGTGGGGTGTTATGCCGAGTAAGGCCAACTTTGTAGGGGATAGATGAATGCCATGAACTATTTTATCCCAAACAGATTTTAGCTCATTTGTTCAACATTTGTTATTGATATTAACCCATATTCGATGCCAGTTAGGGTGGGGAAATTTGGTCATGATACCTGCTAACTAAGTGAGAGGAGAAGAGGAAGATTGGAAAAAAGTATACAATTGTTTAACAGGGAGATTATCCAATCCGTGTGAGGCATGAGGATGTTGTATGCTAATTATATAAAAAGAATTGCAGGTACGAGTATTTAACGCCCCATGGGTACACTGTTAAAGGGAATTGCATATCAATGCTACATACTGCTGCAGTTATGACCGGGTTGGACAAGGAGGTGTGAAATTCACATAGGGTTTGCATTATCCTGTGTAAATATAAACTATAAATTTGTATTTGCAGATTGAGGATGTTTAGGCTACCCTCGGTGCTTGTAGTGCATAAGATCTCATAAGGCCATTTTAGGGTTGGCGAAAAAAACAGAAAGAAAAGGACTTGGCTGCGGATTTGTTTCAAGATGGGACGAAGGGGTTCTAGAATTTGAGCGGAGTACCAGAGAAGACTATAGAGGAATTGTTTGATGCATTGGATTCGATCATAAAGTTCAGATCAATAATAAGATGTTGTTGGGTGACGTATGACAATTTCCCCCATAGGCGTTTGTATGTTAATTGGATGAATGCTGCGATACTATTAGACCAATGGATACCCAAAGTTCGGACGCTTGCTGGTGTGTCTGGTATTCAGTTGCATGAATCTGGTGCAGAAAGAGAATCTTGGGCTTGTCACAGTTAAGGACGGCTGCTGACGCATTCTGATATTCCGTTAGGATGTGATTAATGGTATAGAGTGCTTATGTGTGAGGAGTTAACTGGATGACGTCATCAATATAGCTTTGAGTTGTAAAATAATGATTATATATCTTTACCGGTGTTGCGTGTTATTGTAGTTTGTGAATTAACGGGCTAATCGCTAAGCTAAAGATAATTGGTGATAAAGGGTTACCCTGAGCTATTCCATGATTTATGGTTACCTTGCGTGAGTGTCCGATATTAACTTTGATTTGAACTGTGCGGTTACGAAAGAGTTGATCAAGGAGAAAAGAAAAGTTTCGGTTTCTGCCCAGTCGGTCTAGAATGGTCCTTAAATATGACAATGAGATTTTATCAAAAATCTAAGTAAAATCGAAAGTAACCACTTCAGCTGTTGACCGAGGGTCATGTTCAAAATAACCTATGTAGTCTCGTATGTTTGCAAGTGCTAAGGACATCGGCGGCCCCGTTCGTAAGCAAAATTGTTGCGTGGAGATAATTTCGTGTGAGATCCGTTGTAGCCGGATAGCGAGAACGGCTTAGGATTTTGAAATCCACATTTTCAAGGATAACTAGTCTGAAATTAGTAATGTGATTAGAGTGCACGGTTTTGCGAATCGGTTTAAGAATGCCTTCCATTAATCCTGTCAGAACTGAGCCCTTCTACATTATTTCGTTCAACAAAGCAGTAAAGAAAGGGATAAACAATTCGGAAAAGTTTCTGTATAATCATAAATATATACCATCTGGCCCGGAGGTCCTAGGGTTGCCCTTAAAATGAGATTCGTGAATTTCGTCCTGCTCTATGGTTTTTGTAGATCTTCCGAGTTGTGTGTACTAAGGCATGATAATTCAAAATTTAAAAACCAAGTGGTATCCTCCGCATCATCGGGGTGGAAGTACATGGTGCGGAAGTAGTCATAAAAGGCGGTGGGAATTTCCTCCTGATCTCTCACTGTACCTTCTACTTCAGTGACCTGTTGAATTACATTTTATTTCCCTCGGTGTCGTTCTTGTTGAATAGTAGCAATGGTACTAAATTCGTCAGGAGTAATAGGAACCATTTTGGCACGGACAAAATACCCCTGATCTTTTTGCTTCGTTAGGGTTGAGGAGATAAGCCTTAATTTTATTGATGAATGCAAAACGGTTGTTACCTGCAAAATGTTGGAAAATGGCCCTTTGTAATTAAGGAAAATCATATTCGTATTGTTATTTCCGTTATGTATTGATTATATGTACATTGCTTACAGATAGCGCACAGTCTGGATTTTGCTTTGTGAATCCACCATTTACTTAAGGACATATGATCCCGGTGTGAGTATAAAAAGGACCATTGGGGATTGGAAGTCTTGTCGGAAGTTTTAATTTTGTAAAATAGTATCATTGAAATACCAGGTCGGATTATGACGGATGGATTGGGCAGCTTCGAAACGAATAGTTAAAATTACAGTAGGAAAAAGGTCATGGGTAGTGTTTCGATGGCTCTGAGGCGTGGGTTGGGATGCTATATCACCTATCAATTCTGCTTTTGGATGTAGCTATATAAAAACTGTAACCTTTGCCGTTAGGTCTTGCTTAGCCGTGATGTCAGATATCAACGAGATTGAAAGTGTTTATTAAGTTATGCAAAGCATGGGAAGAATTATAGGAATTCCATTTGATCTCTAGTGATAACGCAATTCCAGTTTCCACCTACTAAGAGACTTTTGACGCCACTTTGAAGAGTGGCCGCAATGGAACTGGAAAAAGGAAACACTCCGTTGCGACTTGTTAGTGGTGCCCGACGGAGCTTAAACCCCGTTATCTGCAATTGTTGTAATATTCTACTAGCAATTCTTTCGGTATAAATTGCTGTTGAATAAACGGTAAATCTGCGCGAATGCCAATGCCGGAACCTGTACCACTGACTGGGACAAATATAAAGAGTAAATGGGGAAGCGACCGTGATCCAGACATTTGAGTTCCGCGAATAGAACTACATGAATATTATTAGTATGTGGAAAATCTTTTAAAGCCATTTGTCTATTTGTTGCCGTCATGCCTTGTAAGTTAAGTAAGACCATTTGATAAGTTTGCATTGTAGGCAAGCAGCTGTTTAAAGTATAAGAAAAAAAAACACTTCAACCGTGGTGCACAGAAAAAGGAAAAAAAGGAACAAAACAAAAAATGAGAAAACATGATCGAATAGTTGTAGTAGGAATACTGTTATTGTTTATGAAAGGGTCAATTTAAATTTATTACTCTGTATATGACACTTCACTGAAACTTGCGTCACGTTCCATTTGCGTTTTCACTAAATGCCTATTGTATTTTTACGCGAGTACTTTAGGCTACACCTTCCTGCGAACATTCATCAGAGTTGACACATTTTGAATTATGATTGGTTTATGTTTTCAACCTCGGGGTGTTGACTTTTTTTTCCGAGAATCGGGATTCGCTATACCTGAGTCCAGTCCGACTTGCATTATTTGCTTCTGTTCGGAATTGGTGTCCCCACTTGAGACTGCTCGATCACTTAGCATAATTGCGCCCTGGTCACTAACGTTTTAACCTCCATCCTGTGGATTATCTACCTCTAGATTGTCGTCACGGACAACCTCCTCACTGTTCGGTGAAATAAGTCCACTAACTGTTTGAGTACTTACCTGCGGGACCGATGGCACACTGGTGATCTCCGGCTTACCCTGTTCTTGATCTGATGGTTCCTGGACAGTACCATCCCGGCCGGCGACTTTTCATTTCAGATTTTCATGTCCAAAAGGGGTGGATGACTGTCTACTACTTCAGGTGGGGTATCACTTCCTGCGGAGTGTCCTTTTGGGGAGGGGTCCGGGGCCTACTCCTGCGGTGGTTGAGGATTTTCCACCCTGGTACTGGCTGTCGCCATATTTGGATTTAATGGTCGGAGTGATGCACCAAGGAGGGGGAATTGACTATAACGTATTTACGGTCTCACATGTACTAACGTTGAAAGTAAGACGGTTGGTATTAGGAACTTTCTCGGCAGTCGTCCCAAGCGGAAGACGCGATACCTTACTTAGAGGGCAGTGCTGTGACCTGCTAGCAGTGTCGTGATCTGCTAGCAATTTATTATATACAGCGTCGGATTTCAATTTGATAAAAGCAAGTTTGTGTACGTGATGGACCTCTATAGAAACCCCAGTAACACACATGTATTTTAAACGTTGATTTTAGGTTCATTTCGTTGATTAACCGTTACCGGTTGAAAAAATGTACGTTTTTAAAATCACATTTCAACAAAGACGCCATTACGTTGATAAGAAGTCAATACAACGTGTATTCAATATGTAATTTTCAACTATACTATAAAAGATTTTGTTTAACCTATTTCGTACCAATGTTATACCAAAAATATAATTAAAAACTAATTGAATGACACAAACTAATTTTGGTGTTCTCATGTCCACGTTGAAAACAGGTTGAATTTTAAGTCATATTTCAATGAAGTTAGAATTTCGTTGATACGACGTTAATGTAACGTACTTTCAACTTTCATTTTAACTTTGTCCTAGATTTTGTTTCACACTTATATTTCTGATTTAATTGCTTAAACATTATAATTTAAAGCAAATACAATGAAAATAACTATATTTTTCATGTTTTTATTTGCATATTGAGAGCAGATTGAATTTTAAGCTATATTTCAACGAAATTTAATTTCAACGATACAGTAAAAGAGTAGTGGACTCTCAACGTGGAATACTTGGATAACTGGTCAACATGTTGAGCTACCAACGAGAAGTGCAGAACGTTCCTCTGTTCGAACCTCACAGCAGCCGCTGGGATTATTTACTGTTACAAAATTAACACCGTAAATCATGATAAAAGCAACGGATAAAATGAAACTAAATATGTGCATACCAATACACAACATTCATGCTCTGGTTTGGCCAACTAAACCCGTTTCTTCTCAACCATTATTCAACGTCGAATAAGCCGTTCAACAAGCGGACATTTGGTACATTTACAACGTTGACATAACATTTCTGTACTAACGTTTAATCCACGTATTTTCAACGTCCGTGGGCTACTGAGGAACGACCTTCTCCAAAGATAACTTAGAAACCTGGGCAATAAATAAATATAGTTCGACACGCGAAGCTTTCTCTGGTTTCGCCTGAAAATTCAAAACTATTGTATTTTGGCGTTTGAGATTCATGATACACTTCGAAAAAGAATACTAATTACGTTGCACAAACCCACTGAAATAGAAGAATGCACTGGTTGAATCACAGAACTGTGTGCGCACTCCAGAAACTGAAGATAAGTTCTTTGCCAATGATTGTCCTATTAGTGACTCTTCGCCTGGAGCGTCACAGCGAAGAAACTGCTCGCATGAAAGCCAGCTATCTTCCTACGGATCCACCTTGACATTATACTACTCTTTAACGTATCTATTAAAATGCAGTCTAGAATGCAGTTGCTACGGGTCGATTCACAATCATGTGAGAATAAGAATTCTATCTTCGTTGAAATATAGTTTAAAATTCAATCTGTTTTCAACGTGCACATGAGAACATAAAAATTAGTTTGTGTCATTCAATTACGTTTTAGTTATAATTTTTTGACATAACATTAGTATGAAACGGATTAAACAAAACCTATACCATAGTTGAAAATAATATATTTAATACACGTTTTATTATCGCCTTATCAACGCAATGGCAACTTTGTTGAAACATGGTTTAAAAATGAACGTATTTTTTTTCAACTGATAACGGTTAATCAACGAAATGAACCTAAAATCAACGTTGAAAACACGTATTTGTGCTACTGGAGATGATGTTTTAAATAATGCTGATATACAGCATCGATAAACGGATCTATTTATTTTTTTTACTTCCTACATTGTTTGTTAACCGGAAGTATATTTGCTCTTTTTTTTAAAATAGGTAATATTTACTGGGGCGGATGAAATGATTGAAGATTCTGACAGGACAAACATACCTAAGTACAGCAATTTTGCCTTCTCACCCATTTTTTAAAAAAATATACTTTTTGAGTCTTCATGGCTAATCGCCTTTTCACTGCTTATGTTGTACAGTTAAGTAATTAAAACCACTTCTATGCTTCATGTTTCTCTGTATTAAAATCCAATCAATCACAAGTTAAAAGTCACAATCAAAATCAAACATAGAATAAACAAGTCTAGTTTTCATCCATTGACCACTATCTAAAAGTTATGTTGGACTGATGCATTTAAAAATTTATAGAATATATGAAGCCAGTGTGAAGGAGACAGTTAATGTTGGCCTTTCACTTCCAGTCTAAAGCTATATGGACCGAAGTTTTACTTGTAACTCTAAGTGGCCCATTTTTTCTTTTTACTTATGTCTTAATTTTGAAAAAAATAAATAAATAAATAAACAATATTATTTACAACATTTATTATTATCAGCACGGTCAATTACGTGCATAACTCAATAATTAATGGCAGCACCCCAATAATAAGCGTAAACAATTGAGTTAGAACGAAAATTTAGTTCATATTTGTTTAGACTGTAAGTGGAAAATCGCGTTTAAATGTTCAATCTGGCGTCTAATTTTCGATATTTTGCGATCACTCCAATATTGCTATGTACAGCTCGATGGTTTCCACTGTCTTTGCGTCTTGGAAGCACATCTTTCACTTCATTCGTTTCGGAATATAGGGTGCCAGATTACGCGCAGGTGGACAGAAGTTTACATTTAATTAAAACTTGTTATCATTAGACGCTGTTGTGAAAAAAAAAACCTGTGAAACACGAACAACATTTGACACTTATTATCACTACACAGAGCTTCTTGATTTACTTGGTGGGACAAGTATCCCAAACAAGGATACTTCAATTGCTTTATTTGAGGGGGATGGAAAGATGATTACCGGAAGAAATTCTCCATCTTCTACGATAATTCTCACTCTTCTTGTAGGAGGCTTTAGAGTAGGCGCTGGCGAAAAAAAAATAATAATTTGCAATGCTGTACAATCTAAATGTTTCCATCCATCTAGGTGTGTAATTGGCAAAACCAAAGATGAAGACACTTTTGGATATCTTCACTAATATAAATGTTGTAAAATGCATAAAATTAGTTATTCCACTTTTATCTCTTCTAAGAAGAAACGAGTGAACGCTAAGTTCCCAAAGGGTCGTTGATGGCATAGTAGTGACAAAAACACATAGTTCATATGTGCCAAAATCCACAGACAGCTTTCCTTTATAGACTATGCTAACGGTTTACTACATTTAAAATGAATGGTTGGATGCCTCACGATCATCAGATCCTTTCCATTGATCAAAACGGTTCCGGCTGCCCTGGGATACCAAAGCCAAGACCTTTCCAACGACACCTCAAGTACATCTTTACACCTTGTGGTTCATGAGACTATTTTTTGATACGAACAGGAGGAACGGGCCTATCTAGAAACCCACTGGATCGATTAAGATTGCTCCCACGGCTCTCAGACAGTCAAACCAGGACCTTTCCAACAACACCTCAACCACATCTCTATCCCTTGTAGTCCATGCGATATATTTTTTGTCACGGACGAACAAAGCGGGCATATAAGGTTCCACATTATTAGTAATAGTTCGAGCTATGCTATCATGAAACGTAATAAACCAGGCAAAATGCCGGGACGATATCTTCAACTTTCGTTCTGGCAGCATTCTTTAACCCTCCCCTATCCCGAACTGAACCCTAAATAGAATTCAATTCAATCAAGGGACGTTAAAGCACGTTTTCTTTGAAATTTCATTTTGTGTATTCGGGCTTGTTTGGAGGCCAGCGCTGTCTAATTGAGAATGACCAAGAAATCAAAAAAATTGGGTGATAAAGAGAATGGATAAAATTTGGATGACGGATATTCAAATGCGGAGTAAAATTTTGGTAACATATATTTGACGGATAAAGGATGAATGCTTCAAGTATTGATGATGTGTAATATCCGAAAGCCGAATAAATTCATGGTAATGAACATACGAGTATGTAGATAACGAATATTATCCGGATTTTATGCAGATAACCATCTGCATATCCCACTTTATTATGATTACTATCCGGTTTTGTTTAATTTAGTTGATAAGGTGGCTGGTATCGAGATAAATTTTATTCGGATTTGACCATTCCTGAAGGATTTTGCAGAATAAAGAAGCTTATGCCTCACTAGTATTTTTGACATGTGTGTAGTGGCTTAAGTGAAATAAATAAATTCCAGGACCGACAAAGATTAATATATTTATATAACTACCTATTATTAGTATTATTGTGTGCGTGTATTGCACATAAACTCACGAATAATGGGATATTCAGTTAGGTGGATGACGAACGAATGAAACAAAAATGAAATAGACTGCCAAGTAATTTAAGACATGAATATTTTACATTAAGATATTAAATAGATTGCATTTGTTACTTTGTATAGAGCATCCTTGTACACGAGAGACATACTTACAGATACAGAAGAATGAGTGATTAACGCCATTGCTACCCCAAGTACAAAACTTTCAATACAAATGTTCCAAAAACTAGTAACGAAAATTTTTAATATACCAAAACAATAAGTTCGACTCTCTCTCTGATCCCATCAGTATCCATAAACCACTAATACTTACAAATATTATGTAGCTTTTATTATATCTAGTTTTGTCTTATCTCTATTAAACTAAAAGAACCTTCTAAGATTTATTAATTTTATTAACAAAAAAGGTGTCTCCAAACCTTTCTTAGAATGCTCAAAATTCTATCTTCCTCTTCTGAAGGTGGACTACAAATTTCTTTAACCACTTCATTTGGTACATCTTCCACTCGAGAAAATGACCACTTCATGTCTCCAGATTTGTCCATTAAAACCGCACAGCTTCCTGTGGGATTACGAGTTGAGAAACGCTTTTGATCTTCTGTATGTTTTATGCGAATTACAGTAACATATTTAAATAACATGACTTGATAATGACTGTAGAAGCAGTCGAAACGTTGTGTAATCTGTAAAAACTGAATAAAATAAGTCAATATAAAATAATAAATTGTTCACCTAACCTCGTGCTGTGAAAATATGATTATTGTTTTAAAAAAATAGTTTAAGAAGTACAGTACGATACATTAATATACTTTTTGGTGAGAAAATTACGTTTATCCATAGTGGTTTAAAGAACTCAGAAATCAGAGGATATTGTAAAATAGAAGGGAGTTTCATAAGTATATTGGTGTTGTATCCTTTTCCGTCCCTCTATAGGAACACATTACACATTTCCCTCCATTTTTTGTAAATAAATTATTTATTATAATTTGTCCACAGGCTTATGGCTTATGGCTACTAGCGATACCCAATAAAAGATTCCCAGACGCGATCGGAGAACTTCGTTCTTGTTCGTGTTTTCCTCTTACAAAATTTTCGTATTTTCCTGTACGCGGATACCGATCCTGTTTGGCCACACTGATTAAATATCGATTTACATTGATTTCGAGCGATATTTCCAAATTCAAAGCTATTCCTGAAACATTAGAAAAGTATTGTACTTCACCGAGAATGTTTATACAATGGGAAAATGGCACGTGTTATACAAAAATAGCAATGTCACCACATTCCATGTCTGAGTTAATGAAATGAATTACTGACGTAATTGACTTCCTGGATGGATCCGTGGCAGAGTGGATAAGACAACGGACAACAAATCACAACATTATAGGTTCGAATCCGGTCGTAGACAAGTGAAAACAATTTTCAATTATAAAGGAAAACGAGAAATTAAGACGTGTAATGAGTAAATACAGGATATAAACAAGATTGCGTTTATTCTAAAACTGATGTAAAAATATACCTGATTCCGTTTATTAAAGCAGTAAATTCCTCTTGCTGATCAATATCGATTGGCATCAATATCGGCATAACAGCAAAAATGTGTCCCATTCCGTAATGACCAATGTTGAATAACAACATCGTTCGAAATCACAAATTGTCCGTATTACTCCCTATTTATTGGAATATGTTATGTACGTATATTTACCACCACTTTAACTTCTACCTTCATATTCTCCCCCTTTCTAAAAAAAATCTAGGTAAACTCATTCTTGCAGTAAGATCCTTCATTAACAAAAGACTCTATGATTAGTAGAACATTACCTGTAATAAAATCGGTCCTTTTCGCCAATCTGCTACAATATAGAGCCTCATGGTACAAACATTCAGAAAGATTTCGCGAACGAGCTTCCTCCAACAAATTCTTGGTGGTCCATAATGATAGAGGATTCATCTCTTCTAATTCAACCAAGGTTTCTTGAGCCCATTTTGAAGGATTTTTTCGAAGTGAGTCCAATATATCTCTAACATTAGGTTGACAAAACTGATTACTGATATTCTTCCATATCATATCTAAATCTGACGATTGTGAACATGTGCCATATTTTTCTATTGTTTTACGAACATTTTCTTCTGTTGGGTTCTGTAGATTTGTCAGTTCATTGAAAAGCAATTTCAATTCAATTTGCGAACATACTTTGTTAGCTAATTTCAACTGCAGGGCATCTTCTGCCATGATAGGGCTTCCTGTAAGTGCTACATATGTTCCTATGGAATACGGAAGACGTGATAGATAGTATGAACTTCCATAGTCAACACACAGTCCAACAGATGACTCTGGTTTAGAGAGTTGAGCTCTTTCCGTCATCACACTAAACTTCGAAACATTAGCCACACTGCATCCGAGTCCAATTGCAGGAGCATGAAGAAATGATACAATAGTTCCGGGATAATCATAAATCATTTTCACAGTTTTAGCAAAAATACTTGCAATATGATGCTCACATTTATAACGTTGTAGATAATGGTGAACATTTAATAAGTCACCTCCAGCCGAGAACATATTTCCACTTCCTTGGATTAATACAGTCTTTAGCTTCCCTCGCCATCTTTTGAGAGCTATCTGAATACATTCTGCTACGGGTATTGTAATTGCATTGCAAGCATGGGGTCTGTTAAATTTTATTACTCCTACCTCATTTATTCGTTTCGTCAAGATGTCACTGCCTACTGTTGATTTTATCGCACATAGTCTTGCGAATTCTTTTAGCATCTTGCAAATTTCTGAAAGAAAAGGTATTTGTAAATAAAATTATTAAACTGAAAGTGTAACACGATTTTAATTCTAAATTGTCCTGTTGTAAACAAACAAGGTAACTATGTTCACTCACAAACAAAATATTTTGACTGTCTCAATAGATAACAGCAACTCATTTATAAATTAAGCTAAACTCACTTGTCTGTAAGTCAATGTTGTGGCCCTTGTGGGTATACTGAATTGGTAAATGTTAGCAATAACTTCTTGGTAGTTTCTAAAATTTTAATATTCGTTGACATTATCTTCCCACGGAAAACCTGTGTCCCTTGTCCTTTGTGCACGGAACAATTGCTCAAATCCTTTAAAGTGTTCCTCGCTCCAGTATCCCCAATTTTAACATTTTTCAAAATATTTAAAAAGAACTAAGAGTACTATCAAAAATATAAATTCATAGCACACAGGAACTTACAAGTTACTATGAAATGCAGTGGACAGCGATCTCGAAATCTTGTCGACTGATAAGTGCTGAGACTTCAATTAAATAATGACGTCATAATCTTTGAAAACATATCACTCATCAATGGACACAATCTCGAGATCGCTGTGCATTGCTTTCTATGGTAATTCATAAGTTCTAGTGCGCTATGAATTTACATTTTTGATAATACTCTTAGTTTTTTAAATATTTTTTAAAAAAATGTTAAAAATGGGAGGGTAAAAACGAATAAATTGAATTAATCTTATGAATCTGAAAATTAAAGCGTGAGTGCTCTTGCTTACCTTATCATAAAATCATAATATCTAAGAACATCAACGCTTTTATTTTCCGATTCATAAGATTAATTAATTTTTTTTACTTCTTAGTCCATCTTAAAAATGCGTGTTTTTAAAAATACTTTTTTGATTATTGTTTTTATATATTAGAACTATACGGCCTTGTGTCCCTCTTGAATAAAGAAAACACAGCTTTTTGACAAGGTTGATTATACTTTAATAATCACAAAAATAAACTAAAGCGTCCTAAAAGGGTCTGCACACAATCCTGAAATTACTACTAGCATTTAATTAAAACTAATTGTACTCATTATTGAAGGACGAAACGAACTTTGGTCTGTGAAAGTTAAATTTTGTTTGCCTGCAATGAATTTTGAATAATTGACGTTAAACGAAAAAGGCGGGAAAACCCACTGCGATTCAGACGTAAGACAATTTATAATTATTTTCGTTAAAGCGCTAGATATTACTTTGAACTCAAATAGTATTGATACACATCAAGAAAATGCGATTTTGAACATTTATTGAACAGTATTTTTTATGTACAATGTTTTCTTCATTTTAATATCTGCCAATTCATACAAGTAATACAGTGAAACTAATATTATTTCATTTTATCATATAAGTAGAGTGATGTGTTTGGTCGAATAAGATCAATCATAACAACGTACTAATTGCTATGCACAAAAACAGAATAATACTTTTAAAATTCATCGAAGATAACTATTTTTAATAACGTAAGTAAATTAG
>JAGDQP010002184.1:0-31634 GCA_022664845.1 Lepisma saccharinum
TAATATATTATGGCGAAGGCTAAGCTACACGCCAAGGATCTGTTTGAAACTCAGATCTACAATCTAAAATACAAATGACGCCTCCATATGCAACTTTTAAACCTAATTCTGATGTTCCCATTCTCTCTCACCTTATTCGTTTCTGTTGTATACATATCACGAAGGAGGGGGTTAAACCATCTACGAAGGATCTACCTTTCCCGTCATACTATTGTTCTGCCTATACCCGAACTTACTTGATTACCTATCTATGTCCACTGCTCCTTTCTTCAATCGGATATATACGTAATATATTATGGCGAAGGATAAGCTACACGTCAAGGATATGTCTCTTTGCGATTAACTCGACACGGTACATTTCATTACGTATTACCACATGTCATTTTACCATATGTGATTTTCCTTTGACTAAAATGTTGCTGGGGGCCCCACCATTGCATTATCTGGGTCCTTACCTGCTCTTTTCATAGCTTAGTTCACTTTATTGGTTCGCTCCTTTGTGCATTTTTTTTTTTTAAACTGACACTCTAAGCTTCATTTGTGGTAGTCTTGACATAAACTCTAATTGTTGAAACAAAATCTATATATTTTGTCCTTTCTAAGTGTTTGTTGTATCATTGTCTATTCATGGTTCTTCTGTCTTGAAAAGACAAAAAGAACTGGCATGCAAAGATGGGTGTGATCTAACAAAACCAATTTATCTTTTATTCTCTTCGTATGTTAATTCATCCTGTTTTATATGTGCATGTCAAGATATATATACATACATACATACATAATGTATTATCCTTTCCATTTCTATCGCTGTCAGGGGGCTCCCTCATGAATTATTAAAATCCGCAGATTTACCTTGGAATTACTACACTACCTGTGCTTCCATCTGGTGGGGAAAAAAAGAACTACAAAAAGAGAGAAAAAAAAAGGTAACATTAAGATGGAAATGAATTGCAAAGTAATTATATATTAAACTGTTGTTTCTGGTTGGCGTGTTCTTTTCTTTTCTTTTTCTTTCTATCTGTTTTTTTGTTTGTGTGTGTAAAATAAGAAAATAGGCTGTGCAACAAATGAAGAAAAAGAGGTATTTTGCTTGTGTGACATATGCGTTTTAACAGTTTAAAAGAAATGTTTGACCGACTGGTGAGAATAGCTTGGTGTAGTAAGGAGTACATCGGCTCGATACCCACGCGAGTCACGGAAAATCAGTATTTTCACTGAATATAAGCAAATACAACTTTAATTTCCCGTATATACGTATTACATTATATGATTTGATTTACAGTAAATGTTCCTTGTGTAATTTAACATAATGGTATGGTATTTAACAATAAATACGGTAATATATTACTCTCATTAGTGTACAAAGCTGTTCACTGACATATATTACATTAATGAACTAACATCTGTATAGTAATTTAATAACTGAATTTTAACTGCTTATCCGCTATTAGTGCTGTATTATTGATTGAACACAGGCAATAGGGTTAGAGAAACAGTAATTACAAGTATTTAATTAAGACTTGCAGTAAGATATAGTGCTTTCAGGGGACTATTCATTACATATAGGATGTAATTATGTCATTTTTATAGCAAAAAGTATGTGGTTAGTTTAAAACACTAAATAATTGTCCATTATGGCCTCCAGCATATAGCAAAACAAAAGGTGTGTACTGTATATAGCTTACATTCAAAAGGTTAATCATCCATGTGAAGGAGTATCCTGAGAAGGTAGGCAATTTGCAATATTTCTATGGGTAACTGTGCTCCTTAACTACTCCAAACCACTGTGTTAAATGAACCTCGACGGCAATTGAGCATGTGTCCGCGCGAACAGAACGACTATTTTCGGAAATTGCCATAGCCGATTATCCTATTAAGACAAACGAAACCTAACAGTGCACTTCATTTGTACTAGCATCTCTATACATTCATTAAAAGAAAAGGACAGATGCTTAAATAAAAAATGTTAAAGATGGCAGGTAAAGTATAAATACACACACCTAAATAAGAATCAACGCTTGGGTGTAAAGAAAGCCATAACACAAAGGACGAACAACGCACACACCTACATCTTTGATGTGAAGTAGCTCTATATTGACACATGAACTTGTGTGAGTTTGTATAATGTATACATTTACTTTTTTACTGTATTATTTTTAGATGGAATCGCCGATTACCATTTGTGAATTACTGTGTTTGTTATGCCACCTTCAAACTTGCTATGAGACTTTTAATTTATTTGTGGCCTTTAAGAATCTATGGCTCAGACCAGGATAGGAGAGGGCAAATGATGCAGGAAGGCGTAGGTCAGGGCCTAGGTTGGAATTACTACCTCGGCCTTTGTTTAATGTAACTGACAAAAAGACATGAAAAACCTCAGTTGAGATGGTCATTCGCTGGTATAGAACCCCGGATCTCGGACCTCCACTCTACTAACTAAACAACAGTCGCTAGGTTTAAACCTGCCATACGTGTATCTTGCTTACCTTTTCTACCTACCATCAGTGGATTTGCTTTTTGTTTTGTACATGGGGTCTATTTTATAACCTTTGTTGTATATATATACAACAACGATTATATGTATTATGTTACCACCATATATATATATATATATATATATATATATATATATATAAAGGATGTATCTTTAATGGTAGGTCAAACTTCAGGGGATGACGGAGAATGACAAAAGACTTGATTTAAGCGAAGAAGTTGTGATCCGAAAATTCGTCAGTGCTGAGCTATAGCCCGCCGAAAATGGACCAAAGTAAAACATAATTGAATAGAACGAGAGAATGAAGTGTCGGAGGAAGGTCTGGTCAAAGGAACGATTGCAGTATGTGCCCTGTAGAGTCGATTCATGCACACATCGATGCGGAACAGTGGAGGCGCAAGGGGGAGCATATGACAGCACTGGTTGGGAGCGGAAACATGGGGTCAAACGTACCGGGATGATGGCAAATGACAGAGTAAGCAATGTGATAGACGGATCCCGAGTTCGACAATGCAGCAATCCCGAGCCGGAGCCCACCGAAACTGCGATGGAATATGACACACTAGCGAGAACTAGAGAACGAAGTGTCAGAGAAAGGTCGGTTCAAAGGAACGATGGCAGTATGTGCCCTGTAGATGCGATTCATGCACACATCGATGCGGAACATTGGCGGCACATGCGAAGAAACACAGCAATATGCTGTATTACTAGCGGAGCGTTGGGAAAAGTGCCAGGGCGATGTGCCAGTGCGACAAGAGGCCAGCAAACACGTGGCGGCTCGTTTCCGAAGTCACAAACGCGGTATACAGTGTGGATGTTGACAGGGGTGTGGCAGAATGTGGGATCGCAAAGCCCGTAAATCACCGAAGTGTCAGAGCGCTCCTAGGAAGCAGAATCCTTGGAGCACGAAATACGTACGGCTTACACGACAACGGGGTGCGGTAGAAAATCAGGTACAACAATCGTACAGTGGGTGTGGTAATGTAGGACAACACATACTAATGCTAGACAAGACTGCACATGATACTGGTAGGACGAAAATACAATGAGCAAATGTACTTACATTCACAGCAGCTGCTCAAAATGGCGTCCCTGGGATGCGATGCAGGCATGCTATCGCTGTAATAGGTTTTGGCGTATCGCTCGAAGATGCCTGGGTTGGTGCGAATCATCTCACAGGCAGCGAGGCTGCGTGCAAGCAGGGTTTCTTCGTTCTGGACAGGTGTGTCGTAGGCGGGCGCTTTTACATAACCCCACAAGAAGAAATCAATGGGGTTCAGATCAGGGGACCGTGCCGGCAAAGCAATCGGCCCGCCCCTTCCGATCCCCCTATGCGGGAAGGCATCGTGGCATTATGCACCAAAGTGTGCTGGGGCCCCATCATGCTGAAACCATATACGTGCACGAACATTAAGAGATACATATTCTACGAATGCAGGGAGTGTTTCGCGCAGGAACACTGCGTACACTGGTGCTGTTAAGCGAGGCGGTAAGAGATAGCTGGTCACCGACGATGCCTGCCCAGATATTTACCGCAAATCGTTGTTGATGTCCATGCACAATGTTACCATGTGGATTTACGTTGGCCCACACATGACTATTCCGGGTATTGAATACACCCTCTCGCGTGAAACAGGCCTCATCTGTGAAGAGTATGGCGGCAAGAAACTGGGGTCTTGCAAACAGCGCTGCACTAGCGTTTCACTAAACACCACACGGGGTGCGAAGTCTGTAGGATGCAGGTCTTGCAGTTTCTGTGGATGATAGGAGTGTAGTTGTTGTTCAGGAAGTACTCTCCACACAGTAGTGTGATCAACCCCCACTTCTTGTACTAATGCCGTAGTGCTGATCGACGGGTGTTCTGTCACACGCTCAAGAACCTCTTCTTCAAGGTCGGGAGTCCTGGTTGTTCGTCGCCTGACGCGGTCGTGACTGACTGGGCGCAAGTTTTCCGTTTCCCGTAAACGCCGAAACAGCCTCGGTGTACTTTGGATGGCACCTGTCTGGATACCTGGTGCGATACAACCTTGCAGCTGCATGACTGTTTCCATTCGTTCGCCCATACACAAACACTATATCTGCAAGTTCTTCCAATGTGAACGCCATTTCACTCCCTCACTACGCCCTCTCCAGACCACCAGCACAGACAACGCACAGGCACTGATACTGAGCGACTAACCACGGAATAGTAACACGCCGTCTGCAGGTTCGGGAAGGCAACACGTCACCTGCACAACGATGACGTACATTACCGCCGAGTCATGTGATACAGAGGGCGTACAGCGACAGAGCCTCGTGTTGTTTCCTCTGTTTGTGTGCAGCCACCAAGGTACGTAACGTATGACATCAACGCAAGGAGAGTTGTCGAATGCCGCTTGTAACACGACGACATGTATTGTTTGTGGGTTCGGCAATAGCGCTTTCAGGAAACAATGTATGGACGCTGTCGTGTGGAGCATTGTACATACCACGCAACGTGCGGCTCTTGCAATTCGCACTACGGATCCGTTTCTCACATTGCTTACTCTGTCATATGCCATCATCCCGGTACGTTTGACCCCATGTTTCCGCTCCCAACCAGTGCTGTCATATGCGCCCCCTTGCGCCGCCACTGTTCCGCATTGATTTGTGCATGAATCGACTCTACAGGGCACATACTGCAATCGTTCCTTTGACCCGATCTTTCTCCGACACTTCGTTCTCTCGTTCTATTAATTTTTGTTCTACTTTGGTCCATTTTCGGCGGGCTATAGCTCAGCACTGACGCATTTTCGGATCACAACTTCTTCGCTTAAATCACGTCTTTTGTCATTCTCCGTCATCCCCTGAAGTTTGACCCACCATTAAAGATACACCCTGTATATATATAGTGGTAACATAATACACCGACACACTTCGGGGGATGATAGCACACCAAGGTAAGAAATGCTACGCTAAGTTTTCATTAAATGATGATCTTATGATTCACTGATAAAGTTTCACTGAAGTGTGACATTAACTACACACGTTATTTCAATCATACTATGAAAATGAAGTCATGGTAATACGACCCAATAGGGTTGTCAACTATGGGAAATAAAATTAGCGGCAGCTATATCGATAACTAGCTATGGCGTGAGGTGGTTGTAGCCTAAACCACAAGGGATATAAACTACCCTGAGTAAGGCACATAAAAATAAAAGTAACTTCTCCTTTGTGTAAGAAAAAGACGTAAACGAAAACTAGAAAGGGTGAACACTACATAGAAACACACCCTGCCTACAAACATAAAATGTGGAAACTAGGTCAGTATATTCCTCAACTTTAATAGATCAAAAATAGACGCCGCCAACTGATTGGTATGGTATACTTCTAACTTTCAAGAGAAAAAAACAATATTTAACAAGAAAACTGCAATACCAATTTACGCAAGTAAATGAGCTAGTGCTCTAGCATGTACCAACTTCTACTTTTACCTGTATTTAAAATATCTACTTCTACCTCTATATATGGTGTCATCCAATCATTCGTGTACTGCTTTGAGCAAAATTAGAGATCCTGAAGCCTCAGTAACGATAGACACTGACCGACCTTCTTATTACCGCTCAGCAGAAAGATGTTCAACGAACATTTCCAACTCTAATTGTTATTTTTACCAACTACCCAAGTAACTAAACTAATTAACTATTTCTTACAAAACGTGCAATTTAACAACCGTCCTAACAAAGTTGGACATTGGATTCTATGCCGCGCAAAATCAAGCCAATTTTTACCACGAACATCTAACTTTCGAAAATCTTTTGTCATCCTAACAATATCTTGGCATCTCCAATGGTTTAATTCTCTCCGGCTTACCAATCACAATGTGTAATATCCTCACCCATTTTAGTAATAAAAACACACAGCGGGACATGGTTCAGGTTGAAGTGAAATACCCGAACTCATTTAACTGAAAATATTTGAACGAAAATTTCCTCTCAGGCTGAAAATGAGACGGATTAGTTTCATTAACATAACCTAAATATACTTCTTGGTTAAACGAGAAGAAATCCTGATTCATAAAAAATAACAATTTAACGAAATAAAATAAATTAACAGAATCAAAGTATTTAGAGTTGCACTTTACAAATAATCGTCGTGAAACAAATTCTTCCACAATAAGAACTTCTTAGCCTAATAGTTGAACTAACACTTCCAGGCAATGAAATAATAATAACACAGATATGGACTTTCGTGAATTGAATAATACAATAATGAAACTGGCCACTCTCACAATGAAATTGGACACCATTCATTATTTTTGACAGGTAGTAATTTCGCAAGAACTGACACTTCCTCAGAGAAGATTGGACATACAAGCACAAACGCCATTTGCACATACAAGTGCACTGCCATTTAACACTATAAACAGCTTTCCTGCGATTTGATGAAGTATATTATCACTATATAATGGATATTTCTCAAAAAAGGAACACAGCTTGAAATGTTATAGCTTTTCATCGGCTATCACTCAACTCTAAACTCACTCCTCTAACCAACTTGAGGAGCATTTAACATAGATATCTTGTTCCTCAATTGCTAACTTCCGATCTAAGGAAGCAATGGTGAGCTCAATCCACGCTTCCCCCTGTAAGAACAATTGAACAGCGAGATGCAAACTAACACAGGTTATCTAACTCACAAATAATTTTAGGAAAAGAAGTTCGCAGAACTTCAACACACAACAACCTCCCCCTGTCAGAAATTTCTTACGTAAATGTCTATTCTACAAAACAAATATTACTTACAATCTGTAATATTACTATTTACAACTTAAATAGGTAGTCCTATCCTTGTCTTGTATTGCATTTATGTCTATACGAAGTTTGTCCTGCAAAGATTTGCATTTCGAAGTTCATCGTCATTCGTCGTTGAGTCAGAAAACAAGACCTGCAAAATACAAGAAAACAAAGTACAAAGAAAAACAACAAATAGCCTTAATATCTAAATACAAAGTACAGATCCAAAATTAATACAAAACTAAACATAATTCCCATTTCTTCTAGGAAAGTATCTTTTTACCATGCTGACTTTTTAAAATCATCCAAATTCTCGCAATGTTGGACATACAACGTAATTGAACCTAACTTCCGTACAACGTCGGTCCTTCATTTCTCATACTGAGGCGTTTCGAAATCTTATTGGACAAATTAGATTTAAGCTGACTCTTCAGCAGAACTGAATCCCCAACACCATATCCGACATTCTCTTTTTGAAATAAATTTGCTTTCTTCTGATCCATGCATTTTTTAGATTCTGTACCGCAATATCACAATGACCAGGATTATTCGACTTTCCCATCAGACCATTTGAGATTTGCCATTTAGCATCCAAAGGATCAGAAAGATTCCTATTGAAATTGATATCATTAGGAACTATCTTGGAATCAGTATGGTCAGTCATATTTAAAGAGAATTATATTTCGAAAATATGAACATACATCTTTGTTTGATCATATGCGAAATATGCTTTTAGAATGTTCTTCAACGTACGAATTTATCTTTCTGATTGGTTGGAAGCAGCACGATAATAAGAGGAGGTAACATCTCTCCCAAACTATACAGAAACCCCCGAAAATAAGGGGACGTATAGTAGCTTGCATTGTCTCTCGAAATAACATTAGGGAATCTGAATCGATAAAATAATTTGTATAGGTTTCCACATATTGATTTACTATTTAATGTTCTCTAAGGCTCTAAGAAAACATGTTTACTAGCGCTATCTACACTGATAAGCAAGAACGTAAAATTTTTCGATTTCGTTATTGAACCAATAATATCGATTTTCCACCAATGATTAACTTTTGTAACAAACTCTGAAATTAATTGACCGTGCTTGGTTTTGTTAGAAGCTTTTGCTTTCAGACATTCCGAACACGTTTTACAAAACCATATATTTCAGCTCTCATGTTTTTCCGTGTATATCTTCTGCAATTTTTACAAAACAATTTATTTCAGTTTTCATGTTTTTCCATGTATAACTTCTGCCTATGTTTTGCAAAGTACGGTGAATACCAGCATGACTACCTATCAAAATAATATTATGATATAAATTCAAAATCACTGAAATTAAAGCTTTAGGAAGACACATTTTATAAGGATTGTTTACGGCTTTGTTCTTACACACAATATTCCTTTTACTAATTTATATTCTTGATGGGACACATTATTTTCCAGGTTTGATATGATCTTCTTCTTTTCTTTGATGAGTCTGTAAAGAAGTATCTGCAAAAGGTTGACTCCATAAATTATTAAACACATGTTTTTGTTTAACTATTCCCTGTCCCAAGACTGATCATAAATTTCAAAATTGAAAGGATCACTAACAAGTGATAAGAAATCACTTAAATAGTTCTGAGAAGATGATATGTGTTTAATATTGATTTTAAAATTAAGCAATTTTTGTATCAAAAATGTCTCCTTACCTAACTTGTTAGCTTGATTTAGAAACTTAGATAACGCATCAATATCTGTTTCTACATACGAGTATATACAATATCATGGAAATAAATTTGATATCTCTCTAAGACTGATGCTAATTCTAAACCTTCCAAAAGCTATACACTTTTGTTTTGTCACTCGATTTCAACAAATTTGGAATAGTTAGCTACTGGTCTTCTGTTTCCATTAGCATCTTCTTATAGAACCACACCGCTTAAACATCTGGAACTACAATCACATTGCACTATTAAGAGGAAATAAGATCTGGTAATTTCAATACTACATGTGTTTCAAACAAATCCTGGATGCGATCAAAGGTTAGATCTTGAGCGCTAGTCCACTAGTACTAAAAGGCTTTATAGACTCTTAGTATTTTGTGGTTTGGGAAATTGTCTCATTTCTTCTGTTTTCGAAGGATTAATTTCCAGTTCACCACCACCACCCATAATATGACCTAATAGTTAACATGGGATCTGAACAACCTACATTTCTTTTCGGAAACTGTAAATCCACTTTTTTGTAGAATGTCAAACACTTTAGTCAGTAAATCTGTATGAGAATCGATATCTTCACTAAAAATCAGAAGATCGTCAAAGAAGTATAAAATGCTTTCATCTTTCAAATGATAGAATAAGTCATTCCTCATCTTACTCAAAACTGCCGGAGCAAAAGCGACACCATATGGAATTCGCGTCACCGATAAATTTTATCTATGACAATTGAAAGTCAAGTATTTTTACTTTCACACGTTACCTTTACTTGTAAAAATGCTTCACGTAAATCTTGCTAAGAAAATATTCTCCCTCTTGATACCATGCTTAACGCATCTTCCATCAGAAGAGAATATGTCGAATTAGTCACCAGGACCCTATTTAGCCCCTTAATGTTTTTAACAAAACGATATTTATGCCTTTGGTTTACTAGAAAAACTGGAAAAGACCAATCATTATTAATGAGTTCTATAAGTCCAGCAACTTGTCAATTATTACGTCCATTCTTTTGCTTACTCTAGACATTCGATCCGTCATAAAACGCATTGGAGTTTTATCCGTAAAGTTAACATCATAAGACAAGTTCTTAACACAGCCCACCTTGTCACACAAGGCCTCAACATACTTCGTTTCCATCTCCGCCACAAAAGGTTGGAATGGAAGCATCTCCCTTCAGAATGTCTCAATTCACTTGGAACTGGGTTATGTCAGGAATACTAACTCCCGGCATCACTTCTTTCTTGAAATTGTTATCATCCATATCATCCAAATCATCAGGAATAGCAATCTCCTCTGTAAAACTTGAATCGACCTCAGAGCACTTTTCAACTGAATCTGATTGCTCTGGAGACTCCATTGGATCCACCGAACAAGAATCTGTGGCCATCCAAGGAACCATACCTAACTCACAAAAGTTGTACCATTCACAGGTTGAACTTATCCTCCACTTGCTATACCTTTCGATCTAGATAAGCCCAATTCAGAAGCTTTCGAAGATTGACCCCGTCACTGGTTACCCTATTTTCGTGTAATGACGATATTAAACTAACATTCTTATTAGTTTTTACCTTGTTCCTCTTTTTCCTTCGTCGACATTTACCAAAACGTACTTTTACTCCACTAGTGCTCACGCCGTCTCCTATTAGAACTTGGACCACTCACAACAGTCTTATTTTTGTCCCCCATCGGAAAAACATTATGACTCGCCGTCTTTCCATTATTTCCAACGTCTTTTTCCAATCAGGAAACTTAATGTCAGCCAAAATGAACAACAAAGACATTTATTTTTGCTTGGTAGAAGGAAAAGAACAAGAAAAAAACAACACGAGAGGTATTCATATCATTAATGCGAAACAACAAAAGTTAGGTCATTTTGGTTTCCACATACTAATTTCATACTGGAAAGATGAGTAATACCATCCCATTTCAACAACGTGTCCAGACCTACTAAAACAGGAGAAGAAACGGGACGGGCGTAAGCCATAGTGCTGTTACCGCCCATAAAATTCATTTTATCTTTTATCTTTATTTTATCTTTACAGGAGAAGAAAGTTTAGAGCAAATATATGCTTCAATTTAACATTTCATTTTACTAAAAAATACTATAAAAATAACTGCATGATTAAAACAACATTTTTATTTTATACTTTAACACCCTTAAATTCCTTTTTATAAGCTTCAGGTTTATATCTCGTTTCAATGCTACGGAACAAATTTTCTTTTTGCTATGGAACAACTACTACGTGTATTTAATGCCAGAAATAATGGTTTATTGTTTACCTTAGCCTTTATAAAAACAGCGATTGGAGCTTTATCCCATTGAGATTCTAACATTTCATTAACAGTTACTAAAGTTTTATCATTAGAATCTGCTTCTCCTGTTTCATGTTTAACATTTGTCATTACATATGAACGGACAAGATTTTTTTCCCCCAGAAAAATCACCTACAGTTCGGGTATGACTGTATCTACTTTTTAAAAAATCACAAACTTTCATAAAGTCATAATATTCATTGGACAGCTCATATTGTCTATATCCTTTCACCAATCTAGACATTTCAGTCAATTCGGAAGGAATAACATCCTTGAATATTTCGTATCTGAATTTCGGACTAAATCATAAACAGAAATTACTGATTACGTCATGTTCAGCAATGTTTGGACAAAGTAGACCAACAGATAACAGTAATTCCTCTAAGTACAAATCCATGTTTCATTTGGAAACTGTTTCCTGTAAACGTATTTGTGCATTAAATCTTGAATAGCATTCTCTGGAATAAACGCTTGTTTTAGTCTTTACAAAATTTCAGACTACCTGCCTCTGATCGCGTTGAGCCAACTCAGACATCTCTCTTTCCTGAGCAACGTTTGGACACCTGTGACATAAATAGTTAAAACGTGAATCCGTCAGTCTGTCAGTATAGCTACCTGATTTACCGAAACATTATTTATTTCTTGGCTTGCTTACATTTCTGGGGAAAGAAAAACATGTACATCATTAGTTTACCTACCATTAGTCATACCTACCATTTTTAGTACTTCAGGTATTATTTCTATTTCTCCATTTTCTCTCTCTGTTTGTTTCAAATCAATAACTTTTTGTACGTTTACATCAATTTTGGATGTTGCGGGTTCTCTCTAAAAAGGATCAAATATATTAAGGTTCACATAACTTGAATCAACTGTCCCTTCGATTTCTAAGGCTATCAATGTCATGTCCTTTCTTATCCCAAGATGTCGACCTGTGACTTCACTTAAAAACGCTAGAGGATCTAGAGTTGACTCTGGCTCATCATCTGGAACTACTTCAATAAAATTATTTCTTCGTACTCAAAAAACCTTAAGCTTATCCAACCTGAAAGTACTTTACATAAACAATAGAGAAAGTCAAGAAAAAATACAATAACCAATAATAACACCTTATTCATCAATTTCCATGAAATTAAAAGGCAATTAATACTTTCAAGGTTAGAGATCGGAAGCTTCTGTATTACCCTCACACTCTTTCTCATCCAGTGTCATCCGTCCCACCTATTCCTGACGCAGTGTGCTCTTCGTGATCAAAATTGTCCACAGCTGCTCTGATGCTGATTTTCTTCCTTATCTCTTGTGGTAAAAGGACTCGGTGTATCACTATACTTGCAGGCAACTTATTTTCTCACTATACTGCTACATAACTCATCGCTCTACTGCCTGCATTGCCAGACACCTGTGAACACAGTAAATAAATATCTCATGCTCCACTAAATCCTAGGAAAATTTTATGATATTACTATGAATCGCTTAGTCATTCCAACTTCTAATAAAAACAATAAAATAAATTGAGGTACTTTTGCTTCACTGCTCTCACCAAATAATTACTCAAACATGCCCAACGGGAAACCGTGTGTCGAACAATATCTGCGCGTGTCTAATGCCAAGTATTGTTCCTCCTACACAAAGGCCTGCTTCACTGTGCTGCCACCTGCGTGAATCGGCCACAGTAAACCGTTGAAAATCACATGACGCTATTTTAGCGCAGTGATTCTCAAGTCAATAGCAAGTAGATGCCGCTAGACGGCCAGTAGAAGACTAAGATTTGCCTAGTATGGTTATAGTACTCTATAATACTGCGTTTGGAAATAATAGGACAATTCGTCCACTTTGCAAGTGGACGGAGATTCGTCCACTGGTTTAAAATCCAATATGGCGGATAGAACGAGCACTTACCGCATCATGTGACAACTTTTTTTTAAATGTCCCAACCATCCTTCAATTAAATCTGAAGTCAAACCGAGGTTAAATTTCAGGCACACGAGGCATGAGCTAGTCCTTATACTATGAAGAAACATCCCAATATTGACAATTTAACGCGGGTCCCTTGTGAAGGTAATTGCAGAGTTCCCAGTCGATGTGTTGCGTAATATGATTTATAAGTGGACACAAGGAAGGACTGTGGGAGTGCCACAGGTGACTGTTCTAAACAATTATTTTTTATTTCGTTTCTTCATATCTGCATGCAACTCATATTATTAGGATATTAGATTATTGGCCAGCATTTTGTACCAATTTTCTTCCAATGTTGTGACAGTATTTTTGGTAAGACTAGGAACATTTCGTATACAAAAGAAGGTTGTCACAATTTTTTTTTAACATAAGCCCGAGGTCACCATGTAAAGATGTGTTTAAATCTCAAAATATTCTAAGAGTTCCATGCCTATATATTTAAAAAAATGTAATATTTACAAAGAAAAATAGGCACTTATTTATTACACAAATATAAACACTTAAACAAGTGTTACACAAGTATAACCGACAAAAAGGAACATTTATAGAAAGACAAAATTTCGCAACTAATGGATGTCTTAAAGTATTCTATTGATATTGGTGGATAAACTTATACCATCAGTAAATTAGATGAGGTTTCAGAGAAGAATTTAACACGTAGAAGATAACACAGCCAAATCTAAACACATTTCCTACTTATTACGTTTCATTCCTTAAGGTTAGATTAGTGCTAAGGTTTTGATAGCCATAAAACTGGAAATATAATATAATTTCCATTTGTAATCGTATTCGCTGTAGAGATCTATTCTGTTCATTCAAAGTACAACACATATTAGTATTTTAAGAATGCATAATTCTCTGTTTAACCAAATCAATACGTATTGTCACAAATAAGAAAATACTTAGTTCACATAAGTAGCTCGTAGCATAACTATTCTGGAGTGCAAGATTAACATAACCTACGATACGATATTCCTACAATTTCATTGCTCAAGTGAACTGTGTTCATCAATGGTTATTTCCTCATCGAAAAGTAGCACAAAATTAAATTAAACTTCATTCTGAGCATTGACATTGTAGAAATCAAAATTGAATTGAACATCCATTATTGAGCAATTCCTATAAAACTTAATATCGTTATTCAATTGTTTTGTAAATAGTCATTCATGCTATCACATAGAAATTATTCCAGATCTCTGAATAATCAGTATTTCTTTCTCCAAGGGCAATTACTCATTCTATTGTTTAATCTTTGTATATTAGACTGTGTAACAAACTACCCAATTAGCTGAAGAGTATTGACAGCAGTAATACATTTAAGTTTGAGCTTTTCAGTGTGCTGGTAAATAAGGCTTATTATGCTGTCAGTGACTCTTTGAGTGTTTACTCATTATATAATAGGTAACTAAGTAATAGTTTTAATTGATATAAATTGTACTCAATTTAAAATTAAATACCATCATGTCGCGTGTTCTATTATAGTCAGGGTTATCGCCTTTCTTATGTGTCGGAAGAACTATTACTAAAGTTTTCCATTCCTTTGGAAGCACTTTCTTTTTCTATATAGCACTTATACACTTATTCCTTGATTAGTGTCGTTACTCCCGCTTTAGTTAGCTAGTTCAGCTGGGACGTTGTCAATTCCTTTTATTTTTTTAAAAAAACTTCTTCTTTGATCTCACTAGGTTCGGTTACTCACGGTTCTGCGGGATGGATTTTAAATTCCTTTGTTTCTTTATCTGTGTTTTTCTGCTTTTTTCAATCCAGTGTCTATATATTCTTTGTAATTTGCCTTTCATTACAATTTTCGTTATTGTTTCTAGATTTTATGTTTCAGTTTAGATGAGAAAATATATGACACGAAAAGAACACAAGATTATCTGAGAATCATATTTAAAAAAAACTAGAAAGAAGAAAGAGGCACATTTGTTAAAAACACACTATATAAGAAGACAAAACAACAAGTACCACAAGGTGAGGAAGAGTGTTGATACTAAATGTAAAGCTACCTCTAAGATTTGATTATAACTATTTATTAATAACAGACCTTAGTTACTGATTCTTTTTTCTATTGGTCAGTGTAGACTAGGAAGTTCTAATCATTTGATATTCATGGACCGCTTCATTTGTTTCAAAAATTTTGTGAAAATATTTACCATTTTTTTTAAACTTTCACGCAGAATATTATAAACAATAACACCATATTTTGTCTTGTGGACTAAACTTCCTCCGCTAAAGGAAGAAAAATTAAGGCTAAGGACTGGTGGTTGGAAAATGTTTTCAAGTCAACGGATGGAGGTAACTGAAGCGTATGGTGAACATTCGTATCAGAGCAGCGGCGTCCTCATACATTGTTCAGCGCGTTTGCAGGAATATGACATATAATGTAAGTTCTTTCTCCTTAAGGCTCAATGGAACTAGATTTTAACCGCCCTTTCTACTCTACGTCGACTATACAAATTTCGGCAGACATAAACAGAAAATAATTATGTAGGCTCTAATATGTTATGATGAATAACACAATATTTCGCCTATGAAGAAGACTTCGTCAGGTGAAATATGAACTCGATGAAACTTGGGTGTGTTAAAGAAATTAAGTTGCGTCAAAGGATAGAGGTGAGCTCAGCATGTTGGCCACCTGTATCAAAACAAAATTAAAGGTAGCAGTTCATTAAGTTAAAGATCGATGGAAGTAGGAATTCCAGCCTTTTGTGTACAGCATCGATTATGCAAATTTCAGTTAAGGTAAAAAGAAAATAACATTCAAGGACTAAGGTTCGTTCCGTGCTACAATAATGAGTACTATTACTTTTGAATAAATGTTAGTTATTGAATGTAGAGTAGTTTGGGACATAATTCTGTTCTGAAGATGTCTGCACAAATAATAAGTTCGCTACTAGAATATCCTTAATATTAATTTTCCTCATTACTGACGCACGAAACGGATCTTAGTCCGTGAAAGTTACTTTCTCTTTACCTGCAATCAAATTTGAATAACCGATGCTGTACACAAAAGACTGGAGATCCTACTTCCATCGATCTTTAACTTAATAAACTTCCACCTTGCATTTTGTTGTGATAGAGGTTGTTCGGCTCACCTCCGTCCTTCGACCTCACTTAATTCGTTTTACGCACCTAAGTTTCATCCAGTTTATATTTCACTTGACAAAGTCTACTTTGTGGGCAAAATATTATGTTATTCCTCATAAGATTTTACATATTTAAGGCGCTTTTTAATATTTTAAAATATTTTTATGACAATGGCACGCGGTATGATTGAAATAGATACATATTTGCGATTTGATATATATTTACCTAGATATATACGTTAATGTAGTTAGACCCTTTGGTTTGGAGGGACGGTTTACAGGTCAACGATACAGAAAACTTCAGTTAATCTATTGACTTGCTGGGGAATAGAAATAAAGAAAGGGAGAAGGCCAGGCCTTATGATTTAAGAAATCATCACGGCATTTGCTTGTGCATGTTTCTACCCAAGTACATATACATCACTTTTCATTTATAGTAAAATAGCTTAACGTATGCAGACGTGATCATTATCATTGCTATAATTATCTGTATGTAATTCAAAATAACGGTTACATGAACTGAGGTGATGGTTAGGGTAACTATTAATAACAATTTATGCGTATGTGAAAAGTAGTTGTGACAATACAAAGTGAGTGGCTGGCGCCTGAAATGGATATGAGTTATCCGGAAGCAACGTTTTGTTGTGCAACCCTTTGTGATCAACGTGAATTGTTGATTGCATAAGCATGTAAACATTCTGTATGATATTGATTTATAATTTAATTTTTTATATCAATCATAAAACATTGCTATAGGAACTGAATTTAATAACATTTTCTTCCCCATGACAAACGACACGTGAGTGACATTATGGAAATAAGATCTGAGTGGTGAGTTCCTAAGGATAAAAAGCCAGACATAAAATTTCTTATTTTTATCTATCTTTTAAAGAAACAGGGGAAAACCACTAAGAAACAACAATTTGTTTTGGAGTTTTAATGACAGACTTGCACCTAAAACAGAGAAGGAAATTTTTACATTATTAGCGCTGGAATAGAAAAGTTCTGAAAAATATGTGTTCAATAGCCTTTAACTAGGAACAGTTTGCTTTCAACGTTAAACGACTGTCGAAGCAATGTTTGCAGAATTCTATTCTAATTCCCATAAGCTTTCCCTGTTCCACTCCGCTATTCAACCACTTCTCCCATTCATGACAGACTTCCATGAAAATCACACTGATAGAGAGGACTTTGCAGTGAAAAATAGATGAAGCGAGAAGGGAAATTGCGGTTCGTGGAAAGGTTGAATTGCAAATTAACAACAATTACAAACTTCGTTAGTAAACTCTGTTCGAAGTAAGTCGTCTGGTGTTAATCAGATGAAGTATTAATTGCAGGAAATTGGTTGACCACTAACACCCATTGTACGAACAAACTATTTTATGCCCTATCCCTTGCTTCTTTTTGTAAGTTTATCTTATTTGCGTTTAGTAGCACTTGAAACTTCAGAATTTGCAAATAGAATTCGATGCCACAAAATTCACACATGCTATGTAATTTGTTATTTTCAGTAAACTTTATCTTAATTTCAGTCGTGGATACAATAATAAAGGGAACTCTCTAACTATTTTACCTAATTCTCTTACTAGGCGAGTTAGTTCACTATAATTTGTTTCAAGAATTTGTGTTTTACAGTTCAGTGTAAAAACATAATTATTAAGTATTGTAGCAAATACGAAAACATTAAAATACGATATTGCACTGGCATGATTTATATTAACACAATATTTAGTGCCAAAACATAGACCACATATTTAAGATTTTCACAACACTATTGAGTCAGTGCTAATGTTAGGATAAATTTTGTTAAGTCAATAAACATACTTTCGTACTACTGAATCAAATCTCTTAATTTTAATTAAATTTCTTGAAAATCCAATCGATAATAAACGAAAATCAATTATATTTCCTTTCTTCTTTTCCAGAGAATAAACCAAAAATATATATGAACGATTTATCACCGAATGTTGTATGTACCGTTCTTATTCTTCCTCTGAGTTTTCAAACTTGACCTGAAAGGTTAAAGTTATAAAAAAAGACATAAGATAATCGACCAGTAAGATTGATCGGGTCGGTTTGTCTTATGAAAGCGGATATTATTTAGCTCCATGATGTTTTAAAGATCTATAAACAGTCGGACTCTCGTTGCAGTTAGTTCTCTAATACAGAATTTAATAAATAGAACATCAGGATAATTGTTTTGTCAGGAAAGGACGTGTGCCTCACGAGCTGGTGTAAATTTGAAGGAGAGGAAGTCCAACAAAAGAGACATTAATATAGTTGAATTTTTTAATTGTATTTATGGCCCTTAGGCAACTAAGGCTCAGGCCGGGATAGGGTAAAGGAAAGGACTGGGGAATGTGTCAGCCAGGGACTATATTGAAGGTGTCATCCTGGCATTTGTCTGGTGTGACTCAGGAAAAAACCTGGAAAAACCTCAGTCCGGATGGTCGGCCCTGGGATCAAACCCGCGACTTCCCGTATGCGATGCCAACGTTCTACTACTGAGCTACGGCGGCTCGGTACATTAATATATCCAACATGTACTTCGATATAAGGAACAAAGAGTGTGCCATGCCGATTTTAAGATAAACTTCATCTATTGTCAGCAGGACGTTGAGTTGAAACTATGCACTACGAATTTTAATTTGGCTAGCTGTGAGAAAAAGTTTTCTCGCGTAAAATTTTTCCTTGACCTGCCTTCACGAGGACAACATCGTTAAGAAATCTGATGTAAGTGATTTATATCACTACACTCACGATCAGTAGTTTAGCTAGTGTTTCATTTGCCCTCTCGCTACTCGTAATGCTGTCCGCTTCCTCCCGTCAGACTGTTTTCTATCACAGTAGAATTTATACTAGTGTAAACAATTGAAATTAAGATCTTCACTCTGGTAAAGTATGAATTCTCCCTATACAGGATTTTATCATAGCTATAGGATCATTAATTCTTAGATGCATAGGTAAAAGAAGCACTTAGTATCACACTAAAAGTAACCAAGGTAGCTCTCGTCCTTAAAACTCACAAACTTGCTTAGGTCGTTAATATTAATTCAATCAATTAATCTACTTTGTGATTCAAAATTACTGGTACAACGTTATTTTTCACAAACCGACAAGAATATGTAGTACACAAAGGTGGATTCGCTTGGAGAGGCTACATATTTGAGTACATGATCAACATGTCTGCCATCTTCAATGGAAGTCAATTTTGTCAAATGGCAAGTTTATCGCGTGACATATCAAATCACACAAGAATGTTTCCAGAAAAGTATTTCAGGTGTCAGGTTTGACCTATTTGTTCGGTAGCGGAGTTCCTTCACTGAAAGTGTGCTTTCAGTTATCCAGCGGTACACTTTCAGTGAAGGTAATTCCGGTACCGTAACAAATAGGTCAAACCTGACAGCTGGAACGTTTCACTTAGAACATTCTCGTGTATTTGATATGTCACACGATAAACTTGAGATTTGACGAAATTGACCTTCATCCAATATTGCGTATTTCAAGATGGCGGACACGTTGATCAAGCACTACAAAATGAAGCATCTACCAAGAAGTCTACGCTTGTGTATTGCGATGCTTCATTTCCGTACCGATTTCTGAATTACCAGAGTGTACTAAGACTTTGACCCTGTGCTACACTATTTTATTCTTTAAGCGTTGAACCGGGTAAATAAGTTATTTTATTTATGTCAATCGCTATCCCTAGGTAGCGAAACACGTGTAAATATTGTTATGATATTCTGTACACCGACATACTTGTGGCTGCTGGTATGCAAACTGACATACATGTACTGTGCTTTAAAATATGGATTTGCACAAGGACGTAGATCGTCGGATGACAGATTGTACTTGATTCTCCATTTGTTAAAGAGTTTACTACCATGATACCAGAGGAGAGGAACAAGTTCAATATACAGCGTGTATCTTAATATATAGGTTAAACTGCACAGAGAAATTCCAGACCCGAAAACGAGTAAAATATCTCTATAAAATTGTTCCAATTTCGATTCATTTTCGAGATGCAGGATTTTGAACTTAAAGCATACAATTTACCCAAAATTATACTTTTATTGATTGGATTTAGACATCTCAAGCTCAGGCCTGGATAAGGTGGGGGAGAGGATATTAGAAGGTACACAGTAAATAATAGCTGTGTTAATTCAACACAATGCGCTGTCCCAGCGTGACTACCACATTTTGTGTTAAATCAACACAACACACGGTGTTGATTTCGGTACTGGGAAAAAAGTTACAGCTGCAGCAAGATTTGAACATGTATCTTAGGTTAGAAGTCCAGTATCTTACCATCTTTTCTAATTTTTAATTTTACTAAAAAATACATAACAAAAACTAGGTCGAAAACAGAGTAAAATGAAAAACAAAAGCTTATTAAGATAACAAGAAATTAATAAATGAGTGTTTCATGAGAAAGGTTAGGGGGAAATAGTAAAAAAAACAAAAGCAAAAAACAACAACCGAATAAACACAAGAAAATTGAAACAGAAGTCTAGATTTGAGATTTAACAATCAATAATTAACTTTTGAGAATGGTTTCCTAATTATTACTAATCAGTGTGAATACCGGAAGAAAGGTAATACTTAACTGAACGGACTGTAATAGAGTGAGGCCATAAGTACAAAACGAATTAAAGTTTCATTGACAAAAAGTTCTAGTTATAAATGTACAGCATTAATGAATTTAGCGAACTGATAGTCCATTCTTATTTATCAAGTTGCTGATATCTTAATTTTATTTGGTTGACATACCATTGTATATTGTTATTTTCACGTTCGATCACTAGCAGTTTGAGCTGTGAACCAGTTAACAAAACATTTTCTGATATGAGGATAGTATTGAAATTCAGGTGGTTTTAAAATATATTCTGTGGTAATTAAATTTGGACTGATTCTATTTATTCTTGCTAGTATTTTTTACATTGTGGCCAACATACATTTATATGAGGGCAACTCTTCAACCTGTGTGATGGTATCTGGTTGTTAGCAGATAATAAACAGATTGATTTTACTTGTGCTTTTTTCGTACAACATTGTGTTAGTTTGAAAAATGCCATATGTTAAATTAAACCTTAAATCATGTAAGTCAGGGGCTGAGGCTAATTTGTCTATATAGTATTCCAAATTTTAGTTGGGAATTTGTTAGCGATAGGTTTTCCAGTTGCTTTTCCTTGTAGCTACGGAGAACGCCTGTGCAGGTCCTTAGTGACCCATGACACATCTTTGGAAAGTATAGCTTTTTCTCTGGTGTTTTAATTCAAACATCATGTACCGTTGACTTTTTGGATGTAGCAAAATTGGGAAATAATATATATTGTTTATTTAAGTTATTTGCCTTGAAGGTTGTTCAGAACATGCTCAGTTGATTGGAAGGGCACACTGAGGTATTTACTGTATGTGTTATATTTTTTCAGGTTGAGTACTATTCTGAAGTCTTGTGTATTCGCTTTTTTGACTAAAAGAAGAGGTGGAGAAAACGAGCTATCATCTATTTCCCTTATAATGATTGCTTCAAGAAGTTAATTTATTTGACGATCAACCTGTCGTCGCACAGCTATTGGAATGAGTGGACTTCTATCATGGAAGGCTGCTGACTTGCCTATTCTTATTTTGTGAGTATAACCTCTAAAGAATCGGATGTCTGTAGGTGCATAAGAAAATAAGTCCCTAAATGATGTGCTCATCGGATCTATAGTCTTCAACCAACAGCTAGTAGACCTGGAACATTTACTTAAACGTCACGCAAACACGACTTTAGAGCTTCGCCGAAGAAGACACACATCATGTATAGGTGACTTGACATACTCGGATTTTTAGTGAGTGGAGACGAAATATCCATTTCTCTAAAAATTGCAAATAAAATAAGAGGATACAGAAAACCAACCGCAAAAAGATAATGAAAGAGCTTCATTGACCTCTGCAGTTTTCTAAGGTCGCAGTTCACGTTAAAAGTAGACACTTTCCAACTGTTATTGACAAAAGGTGCAAACTTCAGGACCCCGGAGCTCTATGAATTATTTGAAAATCTCAAAAAGATATTATCAAGGTACCATTTCTTTTCCATTTCGACGAAAGTTCAGAGATAACGCGTCTATACAGACGGTACCAGCATGCAAGTCGGTAGAATACTATCGTTTTACAACCCTAAAACTCTACTAAATCCGTTATGCACTGCGCAAACTCTGGTACTTCCTATTGAACAGAAAGTTCCCCTTCGTCACTGACGCGAAATGTCTCCCCACACTTCACTCACAGCCCCATAAAGTAGGAAAATTTACTGGATACCGAATATTTTTGGCAGATTAAAATTTCGATATCTTACGTTGGCCGAGTGCAACATTCCGAGCCGATGCCATCAGCTGATTGCAATCTCCCGATCACGTAAAGAAAGAGGAACTGGAGGGAAAACAAGGAAAAGAGCGCCTCACGACGGCAAACATGGACAAAATGACAGATGATATAGAGGAATCAGACGATATTTATGCTTTCCAGCATAAACCTTTTTAGAAGAAACCGTACTCCAAACATTAATTTTCGAGAGCGAAGAAAATTAAAGAACATCAAAGAAAAGACAGAGCATATTCGGATATCGTCGCGACTCTAAAAGGCCACACAACAACAAACAATGTGTTCTGTAAAATATTATTATGTAAAAGACGATATATTATACCGCACACATTAACACCCAGAAATTCGCACTCTGTATTTAGTATGTATTTCTTAAACTAGCGGATGATTGGTTTCAGCACATACATAAACACCCCACGGCAACCCATGCAAGATTTGCCAAAACATACAGGACCGCATTAAGGAAATACTACCTGAAAGGTTATCTTGCGTATCGCATAAAACATTTTCACGAATGTCATAAGGTGAAAAAATACCTATGAAACGGCAGTCAAAACTGCTACACCACCCTATAGAGAAGATAACCGAGCATTTCATTTTTGACCCTCTGGGACCATTCCATACGAAGACGGAAGGAACAGGAACGTGTATGTATGCGTAGAAGCGGTCACTCGCTGCGTTATAACACGAATTGTATATTTAGTAAACGCAAATACCTTGGCAGAATTCCTAAAGGATGACAACATACTCAAGTTTGGAGCGTTTCGTTACCTATTACACGATAGACACCCGATGTACAAGGCTAAGAAGATGGAAGCATCAGCAACCAAGTATGATTTTGAATTTCGATTTGCACAAGCCTATAAGCACAATTCGATTGGTCTTGTAGAAATCTTCAACAAAGTGCTTCAGCAAATTGGGAAATTTTACGTACAACGAAACTAAAATGAATGGTCAAACCTATTATCATTTATAGTTTTTGCTATCAATACTATAGTTCAAAGTAAGGCTAAGTTCACGGCCCACTATCTTCTGTACAGATATGACGCCAGGACACCTGTTTATTGCCAGTTAGGGACAATACTATCTACGCAGGTAGACAGAGAACCCCTCTCACGATAAGAGAAAAAGTAAAATCTAATTTGGACAAAGCTTACGGGCAACAAAAGAAATACTTTGATGCAAGACACTCTCAACAGGAATTCAAGAAAGGAGATGCCTTATTAATCTTCTATCCATATCATAAACCAGTAATATCAGAAGTTTGGACAAAATTTATGAGAGCCCTGGAATCATTATGGAAAAGATTAACCCCAACTTGTACAAAGCCCAAAGGCCGAACAAATACCGAGAAAAGATACAGGACATCTCCGTGCATAGGTCAAAACCATACTATGCGGACAACACAGAAGAATCCAAAATTTAGATGAGTAAAACGAAGGAGGAAACAATGGTAATGTCCACAGCAAACTCAAGATGACAAGCAGAAAAAAGAGTGATTGTTTTCTCGTAACAAATGACAGGCACACATAGCAAATAGAGGCGAAGAAAGAAAATTTTACATGTAGCACTTAACTTAATTATAACTTATTTTAGATAAGAATTTACTTGCATTCTAGACTAACAGGCAAATGATATAAAACAGAACAGACAATAGTATTTAAACTACTAAAATTAGCATTTATTGTAGGAAACCAATAGTTATAGTTCCACCAGCACGGATAGTGAAATCGACCGTCACACTACTGGCCCTATTTAACCTATGCAACATGGCAGAATCCAAGGAATATGTATTAAAGCAACTGAGCATCTCCATCGCCAATTTTAAGGTGATAATCCAATATGATGACGTGGAATTTTTACCGCGCAGGTTACACCTCAACTTCACAGCAGTTTATTTACAGAATACATCGTGCAGCGTCTATGAGAACCTAATCCAGATATTACATCAGAAGACACGACAATTCGTTGGCAAAATTCGCATTATCTCGTGCGACTTTCAAATAGGCTGTCCGAAACGTTCTAAACGCATGATTTTTAGCCTCCTGATATGTCTGGCCAGCTTCGCGACCAGTGGCTATTCACTATATGAAGTGCACAAACTTAAGACAACTATAATTAGAATGCATACCTAAACCCACAAATATAGGATATTAAGGAAACAATTTTAAATTAACGCGTATAGTAATCAATTATACGATCGCAGTAGAAAAATTGATAACTCAATTTCATCACGAAATATTACAATGGATGTGTACTACAGCCACCAATGAACGCTTTCTCATGACACTACTTAATTTCCCAATTATTGAACAGCACTTCGATCCAATTATTCAAAGCTTGCCATATAACACAGTTAGTGACACTCTAATTAAACCAGAATTGGCGAAGGCGATGATTGGGAACCATCCAAACTTTAGAAATTCATTGATAAGCGAGGCCCTTGGCATATTTTACCAATGCTCAAAGGCCTTCCTTCTATCCATTGATCCGACTTCAGCCAACATGGACATAATAATAGAAGTTCCCGTGATATACAAAAATAAAACTATCATGCGCTATATATAATTTTTAACAATCGATTCCGTATAGCCTCAGTATATCTCCAAGTGAAAACGCCAGATCTAGCCGTACAAACAGAGCACGTAATTATCGAATTAGACATTTCATTATGTGCTCAGTATCAGATGTTCCCTATTTGTAAAGTCCAGTCACAGGTACACTCTAAAAAAACTGTCTTTATAACTTGGTATTTCAGAACAAAACCACAAATTGCCAAATCCGACCTACATTTGCACTATTTCCATGGGCAACGTTGGCCTTAACCATTTTTATATTAATTTTTATTTTCATAGTAATAGGCATAATTTATCTTTTATATCAAAAGACTAAGGTTTCGAATAAGTGACCATATATATTTTTTAGTACTATGATCACCACAATGCTAGCAATGCTTAAGTTATCGTCACCATGATGTTTATAGTTAGTCTGATATTGCTAGAGTATACGTGCCGCCCAAAACAGAAACAATCTCTACAAACTGCGACGGAAACAATTTATATACCAGACACGACTGAAATAACTAACAATACACCGATACCGATATAACAACCAGAATTGCCATCGAAAAGCAAACGCACTATCGCTGACATAGTATTAAATATAAATATTAGTATCAACAGAAAATTCCCCGTTACTTCACGCCTGAGGAAAATGACTGCGTCTCAACAGACCATTCTGTCTTACAAGTGAGGACAAATTTAATGCAATAACATTCATAAATAAATATTTTATACATATCTACTTCTGTGATAAAGGTAGTGGGGATCATATTATTTAAGTGCTAATAAATTTCCTGTGCAGTGCGTGTTAGTGAAAAAATTGCCTTCATAGCAATTTTTACAACCCCGTGGGGGTGTACAGTGATGAGTAATCAGCTGCAGAATGTGTATAAACACATGTGTTAACATAGCAAGCGCAAAATACGTGCTGTTTGTTTAAACACAAGCAGTAGTAAATAGTGGACTACGCTAGAGAGTAAAACCATGTGCTTATACTCGTAAACAAATAGTAGTGGAAGACGGAGGAAAGTCAATTAGAGCGACCGAAGGCAGCCGACAGATCAGAAGACTTCGGAGGACTGCAGTCAGCAGAACAGAATTAAAGAAAAGCCGGCAAGTTAGGGAAGCAGAAACTATTCCGCTCCCAGGAATAGTCACGTCCATTTCTCCTTCTCACCTAAGTCGGATCTGCTATGAGATAGGCCTAACCTATCCGCTACGGGATATATCGCTCCTTACTACCGCCTGATCTGCAATAAGATCGGCAAACTCTTAAGTCCAGATGTGCTACGAGATTGGGCTTTCAGACTTCATTTCTCTGCCACGTAGTTGCCAACTGCTTGGGCCAACGACTGCCATACAACAGACTGTTCTTTGGGCTACATCAACTGCAACATGAAGATTACAGAGAAAGCAATTTGTGATACTTTGTACCTCAAACATAATCCAATATAGTTTTGTACGAGCGATTCAGTTTATTAAAATAGTGGACTTGTAATTCTTATAATAAAAGGTGAAGAGATAAATGACAAGCTACGATAATTTTCATTTCCTCTATCTGTCTCTACATAATAAAGTAAATAACCAGTAATGGCGCCAGACTCAGGTATTCTGGGCATTCCGGTTTCAATTCAGGCACCCTCTCAAAAGAAACATTAAAATATCATTTTCCATGATAAATGTTCATTCGAGTTAAATTAGCCGACCTCCATAAAACATTAGGTTGGACTATATCTGTTAAGAAAGGTGATTTCCCGTAATTGTTTAACACTAATAAACATAAGAATTATGTATGATTATATCCAAAACTTGAGTTTTGTGATATTGAGTCAAAATCAGACAGAGTTGGAGGCTTTTATTACCTGGCACAAGGATTATGTTTTTCAGAAGTTGACTTTTGATTTTTCGAAATAAACTTAGAATATTGTAAGAATAATGTTTTAATTTTGTCACTAGCGTTTATTCAATTTTGAAACCTTATTGAAGAACAAACGGGTGGTATACAATGTTTCCTACAAACAAGCACTATTGCCTCATGTGCGATGAAATAATTTCGTCCACGTTATTTCAGAAAATACCAGTCCAATCATCCCTACCTCAGGCTTCCAACATCGCGAACAGGAAAGTAAAATAGCAAAACAATGACTAAAATATATATGGATAATAAAAATAATGTTAAATTGTGAACTGCAGAAAATGGTCGTGAAGCTCAATTTAGGTGGTATAAACTGGATGGATATGACAAGGATAATCTTATTAATTCTATGGCTGTTACTGGTATGGACATAGATGTATTACTAGTTGTATAGTTGTATTGGGTTCGACATTGTTCTATCACTCGCGGGACACCTCAACCATAATCGTAGCCCTGGTAGTTCCTGATTTGAAAATTGTCGACAGACAGACATAGCGATTGTATAAGGCTTCCCAGCACTTGTTGTTAAAGTCTAAATGTTGTATAAAGTTTTACTTAGGAAGTTCTTAGTTTATGCAGAGGGAATTTTGCATAACCGATCACGTAAATATTCGATAAAAACAGTATTGTCGGAATAAAGGTCCGACAATAATAATAACAATATTGATGGTCGCTAGGATTGTTGGAATAACATTTTAATCTGATGATTCGACTTATTTGAAATACCAATGTGCTTATTTCAGTTCATAAGATTCGCAATACGCTATTTGAAAGTAGCACCTACTGAGAACACACATCATTCTTCTCTTTTAGCATTAATGTACGGACGTACAGCTGTAAACCATACTTATGAATTCGTTCTTTTAATCAGTTAAGAGCAGTATTGTAAAGTAATTGATTCGTGTGGCTATGAAGTTCGGTAAATGCTATTTTCAATTTCTCTGTATTTGATTATTATTTCTTTGTACAAAAGTTCACAATAAGAAAAATGTTTGTCACGTATTGTATGTACACTGTTAAAAAAATTGATAACGTTTCTAAGAATTCTAAGGGAAGTTTAGCAGAATTTTAAGTATTTAATGTTGTTTCACTGTAATGGAGGGAAGCTCAGAGAGAGACTTTTCGTATGATTATCTGGATAACTTTCGTTTTCAGTTCTGCACATGCGCAGAATGAGAAAAGAGTTTGCTGTTGCCATTTTGTCACTTCTTATCTTGGTAAAAATGGGAAATATTTTGAGTGAATGGGCATTCCAAACTCTAAATGACGATTATACAAATGATTAAAATGTGGCGTAAGTTCTGGGATCAACTTCTTCTGGATTCAGGCAACACAATTCGAACACTCTAAACTGTTTCTCTTTTAACTGAAAATTTAGAGCAGTAAGAACGGTGTTTGATTTTTGTCTAAAGTACCCTATTCAAATCGTTAGACTTCCTTTCTCTTCTTTTGCTCCCAACATTCCCGAGACCTGTATGAATGTTGCCTTTTATTAGCAAGATTACTGAAAATTCCCATGCAGCTATGGTTGACTAGCTTTTCTCTGGAAAATATTTAACAGTGTACTTTCATTTCTTTCCACAAATTTGGAAGAAAATTTCGACTAAAACGTTGTTTTTTTATTTTATTTTTGAGGTAACAGTTATTCAGTCAATTTAAATTTAATTTAGAAATAGCATAACTTAAATGTTATGTATATCAATTTTGCAATTTGTGGTATAACATGGATCCGTTTCCGTAATAGAAATATTTTCATCTATCTCGTTTATTCACATTCTATATATATATATATATATATATATATCCTAACTAGAGCTTCATATTACTTTAAAATTCTAATGTTTTTCTCTCTAATTCAGAATATTATTCCTAAACTAACCCCCAAATTAGCAATTTAACAAAATATGTTAATATCATATTATTCTTGTTCTTGTACTGAGATCGGAAAGCCTGTGTACCCATTTCAAACAAGTTAAGAGACGGTAAATTTTTGGTCTATCGTCTTTCGAGACTCTCGAGATGAGACCGAGACTAACGTGTCGAGACTCGAGACGAGACTGAGATTCACAATCTAAACCAAGACCGGAATTTTCAGATCGAAACGAGACCAAGATTAAGATTGTCCTAAAAGTTCGAGACGAGAACGAGACTGATGCCAGTCTCGTCTCATCTCGTCTCGATACCATCCCTAGCTTGTTTACCTTCTAATTGCTGAATAAGTTTCAAATACCATCCTAGAGATTTCATGCTCGGATCATTTTAGTTTTTCATCAACTCTTCTCCAGCTTCAAGGACCAAGTCAATTAGCATACCCTTAACAAATTATTCGTGAATCAAACGCTAATGTAGGTACCATTTTTTAGTACACCTTTGGAAATAATACAATAAAATAAATATTTTCACTTGAGAATAAGATAAAATTAATTGTATGAGCGGTAACAGCACTATGGCTTACACCTGCCTCGAATTTCCATTCAAGAGGCTAAGGCCTCTATTAAAGATAGTGTCCCGGCATTCATCTTGCGGAGCTGATGAAAACCTCAAGAACAATGACTTCATAACAGCGATTTGAACCATCGCCATTTCTCATGCGCCTTATCCAATAGTTTTTAGAAGTTCAACACGTATAATTCCATCAAGTGTAAAGCAGAAAATGTAAATTTTAATATTATTAAATTCTGAGAAAAGGGAATTTATGTTAGGTTGATCTCATTTCACGCTCGAAACACGAATCTCTGCGAAATGTGGTGACATATTTATGACAAATCCGGCTACCTTATACCATTGAACTTCCTTTGTATTGACTTCCTTCTTGAAACGGTGTTTACTACACCATCCACCCTGTGCAACCATTCATTGACCTCAGAGCGTAAGCCCTTTTCTCCCCCAAGAAAAAGAAAAAAGGACTTCAGCCTCCACGTTTCAATACATTTTTCACAGTCCGAAACTATTTTTGAGGGGTACAAATCTGATGTTCATTTTCGTTCAATTAACATGAAAGATATTCGATTAACGACGAACGTCAGATCTTCCTCCAGACAGTCAAACCTGTGATATAAACAATGCACATTTTATAACCCTGTAATTGCACAAACAAATGTTTCCGCTGCTTTCATTCACCAAAATTCTTGTTTCGTCAAATAAACTCATGCCCTACACGATAGTTTTTGGATTCGTCGTAAGATATATGTAACCACTGTTGTCAACAATGTATTGAGTTTAACAATGAAAGATAATGTATATCGAAAATTGAGAACGGTCAAGTCCTGAGTTTTAATATGTCTCACGTTTGAGTTAAATCTTATTTATTTAAGTGTATTTAGTGATGAGTATAATTATTATTATCGGTAACAATAGCTAAGAAAAGGACAGGGACGGAAAAGGACCTAGGCACGTGCCTAGGGCGTCAGCACTGATGGGGCGCTCAAGAAAATTATGTTTAAAAAATCAGTTTTCGAGAGAAGATCGATCTTTGTTTACAAGAATAACCTGATAGGTTTATTTTATGATTTTAGGATCAGGCACTAATCTAATATTGCACTTGCACTTTATTCTTTCAAAATCTGTGAAATTTTGATGCAAGATGCGCCCCGATTTAATCTCCTAAAGCACCCTCCTGTGTATGCACATACTTTCCGCTTCCTCTCTATTCTTTAGCAGATTGGAAAAGAAAATTAAACAGGGGGCGCGCTGTCGACTTCGAATGTTCAATGGAAGAGGGAGGCACCGCTGGTCACGCCGCAAGTTTAATCGTCACGTGACCTTTCTCGCCTCGCCCTGACTGATACGCTGTCATTGTTTACAAGTTGATTTGCCAATTGCCATGCATTTTCGTCTCAATGTCTGTGAGCGAATGATAGACATAGGTGAAGTGAACCTAGAAGTGGATAGTGTTAACTTTCTCTTTGTGATCATTTTATTAATAGTTTTATTTTATTTTATGTTGGCCCCGATTAGTAGATTCGTTTAGTGATATAATAATGAGTGTTAATAAAAAAACAAGTGGGGCTGAGTTTCGGAAACGTGCAGCTAAAAGACAGCTCGAGGATGAAAATCTACTTATAAACGTTCGCAAGTTGAGTAATTTTTTTACTGTTGTTTCTCAACCTACACAATCCGGAACAGGAACACAGAAAAGTTTTGACATTTAGAACCTTGGTCAAGCATCAGTGTCTGATATAGACAGTCAAGAGGGGACTCAAGACAGATTGATTCGGACACATGAGAAGCCCAACAGTGAAGGTGACATCACAAAACAAAGATCAAAGCCAAGACGATTTGATGCTAATGGACCAAGCTACTCGGAACAATCAAGATGAACTGCTGGTAAGAAAAATAATTCATTCTATTAACTGTATGATAGCACGTAAGGAATAAATTTAGAGGCTGAGGCTGCTACAATGTAATTAGTGCCGGAAATTCACTGATTTTTTTTTACTTGGGGAACTCAGAGAATGTTTCTCTCTGCGCATTGCGGGGAAAAACTCGTAAGGTGCAT
>JAGDQP010002184.1:34994-96174 GCA_022664845.1 Lepisma saccharinum
TATATATATATATATATAGAGAGAGAGAGAGAGAGAGAGAGAGAGAGAGAGAGAATTGAATATCATAAAGTTTTTGGATATTGTTTGCTGCCCCGAATGTGGGGGGGGAAATTATATGTTTGCCCCCAGTCTGAGAAGTAGGGGGTAAGTGACCCCTTTGGCCCAAATGGCTGAGGCGCCCAGGCCTGTTAGGCTTGAGAGGTAAATTTCGGCGTGGACAGTTACTTGGAAATTGGAATTTCAGGAAATTTTTTACATGGTTAAGAACGAAAATAAAACATGTAAATATTCTAATAAACGAGGGATTCGAAAATGCACATTTGCTGGGGTAGAAAGCTGAACTTCGGGACGAAATTTGAGCGTAGGTTGGAATAACGTGGAAAATATAACAATGTTTTTATTCCGTTATGTACAGATAACATAAATTTGCAGTTACGCCGATATGTACGTGCATAATAGTGGTCTAAATACACCTGTTTGTTAATATTGTTTTATATAAAGTGCTGTTTTGCTGTGCAGCATAGAGCACGGTTCAAAAAAGGTTCTTATAGTAAGATTCAAACAACTTACTCAGGTTTTATTTTAAGAAAGTGAGTGAATTGCTATTAGCGTCATAAACGAGCTGTTGAGCTCCGATGGACGTGACCTACAGTTTTAATCAAAGTATACTCCAAACTACTGCGTTCAATAGACTCCGAGGGGAATTGAACCCCTGACCACGCGCACAGAAATCGCGCTCGCTAACTTTTTGACCGCCCGAAGGTCGATTTTCTTTCGATGCTTCGTATCTCTTCTCCCCTGAATAGGAATCCCGGAACACTCGTACTGAACGCACACACATTAGTAATTTACCTAAGAAGGAGCATTTTCAAACTGTAAGCCGATCAGGCAGCCGAGTTGTTTGGGGTGTTAGGCCAGCAATTCGAAGGTCGTGGGTTCGAACTCACCGGAAAAAGGATGTTTGTGTATTTCAACTACGAGAGCCCTAGGAATATAATCGTGACGGGCCGAAGCATGAAGTTACTAGAATACCCCATACAAAATAAAGTTTACCGTTTTCTTTATTCTGTAAGGAAAGGAAATTAACACAACAAAATCCATCTATTCAGTGTCAGTCAAATTTCAATCGCAAGTAGGTTCACGTTGATAAAATCTATAAACACAAAATCCCGAAAGTGACTAGAGCGACGAAATCCAAAACGACTAAATCAAATGGAGGTAATTAAGAGTAGAAACTACAACAAAAGAAACAAGAAACTTGTTTCTCTGTTCATTTAAAACTTCTTTTAATTTGAGACATACGGTTTGCTATAAAAACCTGGAACAAATTTTCAAATCTAAGGCCAATTAGTCTAGGCGGGCACTTACAACTTTTTCTGGGTAAATATTTAATTGCGAAAATGAAACACATACTTCTACATGACAGCACGCGCACTAGTAATTTTTATATCACCGTGATAAAGAAAACTTGCTCCTTTCGGGAGGTGATTAAATTATCACTTACATAAATAGAACACACATCTCCATGCACACTAGCAACTGGATTGTTCAATTCGGTGGCTGCGGCTTGTACCCTAAGAAAGAAGAAATTACAAATAATTACACAGTCTGAAGTAATTCATTCATTAGTAGTGCGTTTTGCAACAAAAGTATGAAATCGTTCCTTGTTGAATTATTTATATTTTAAATAAAAAGGCCCAAAAAATAAATAGACAAAATGCAGAAACGCGAAACTGATATTTTGAATTCAGAAATTTGCCGTATATTTTGTGTTCAGACATATAATTATGGAAGTTGTTTATTAAGTTCGAGAATTATTATTTTCGATTACAACTTCAGGTTATATTTTATTATTGTAAAATTCACTCGAAATTATTTCGTAAAATAAATATGTGTCTTAAGTAATCAATATCTTAGTGCAAGGGTCTTTAAATGGCGGACTCCTTTCCGGATTCTGTCCCCAAAACTTTCTCTTTCGGACCTCCACAGTTTAATTCGAATTGGAATTTATTTGTTAACTTTCGGCACCTTTGACTGACACAGGGTTTGCTACGATACTAATGGTAATATGTAAATATGTTGTATTATATGTATATCCTTCACTATAGTTGCAATGTACGAAAAGCAGAGAAGTGTTATTTAGATTCATGGTAATTTACGTCCTGACTACTCTTCAATTTAATTGTAATAATTCCCTAAAATGTAAGCAGTAACCAATAAGCGTACTGTCTTACTGTGCTGTTTTAATTTATGTATGGTATTTAGTCAGCTATTGCTTCAGCCGGGCTGAAGTAGGGGTCGACCGGACCTATGTCTTGAAATTAGCATGTTGTGGATGAGGAAAAACGTTAGTCGGGATGACCGGATATCCCGAATGTGATGCCAACGTTCTACAAACTGAGCTACGGCAACTCCGTCTTACTGTTCTGTCTTCCTCATAGTCGACTATCGTGACGGGGTAGGCCATAATGCTGTTACCGCCCATAAACACATTTTATGTTTATCTTCTCATAGTCGACTAAGTATCGACTAACCTTGTAAGGTATTTTATTGCGATACTACCATCAATGCATATCCTCTTTGACTGTATTTGTGTTTTAAGGTTACAATGCTGCCCTTGTGGTGGTATGCAGGCAGTCGGAAAATCTTGTTTTGGTATGATATGCTAGGAGAGTATAAGAAGTTATAATATCTTTCTATACTTGCTTATCTATCCTGAAATGATTGAGAAAATTCCTTTAATCTTCGCTCAAAGATGCAAAGAACAGTCGGTAACAAATTGGTTGAGTAGGCACGCAGACTCGAACTACACTGCAGACCATCCTGACAGGCTTTCCAGAATTTCCCTCGCTTTGGTAAAGCAAATGATGTGGATGTTACTTTAAGGCAGATCCTGGCTGATACCCTCCCTATTCTCTACCTACCCTATCCCAACCTGATTTCAAAATCTCAAAAGGCCATAAATTAATTCAAATTCGAAGATCCGAAGAGTTTATAGCATTTTCCCCTTTAAAAGTATCTGGCTTCCAATTTGATGAACCCAATGACGTTTCATTTCGCTTTTCTGCTTAATCCTAAATTAAAGCAGAAGACCGCGGTAGCCGTGTGATCTCAGGCTTAAGGCCAGCATCTTCCAGGTTCTGGGTTCGACTCCCGGCTGGGACATGGACACATATTTCGATACTTCACATCTAGTGGAATCGAGACGGGTAGAAGTCATTAGTTATTAAAATGGTCCACAATACAAAGTTTACAAAGTCTTTTTACAAAATCAGAGCCCAACATGCACCCATTTATTGAAATCCATTTCGATGCTGAGCAACTAAATTCTAAATGTTAGCTATTTTTTATCAGGTGAATTTTTTATCTCTCGATTTTTTAACCACTAATGCGCGCCTAGGCCTTATCGTGGTCTCACTCTAATGATGAAATAAATTTCCTTGTCTATTGCTTTTATTAACAGAAAGTAGACTTGCTCTTCCGCCATGTCCATAGTATTAAATAAAGGATCATAATATTTTTTGGTGAATGTTACGAAAGTCCACCTAAGACTTTCAGGATCCCCCTATAATTTTGGTGAAAGAGAACAAAATGCAGAAACATCTACGTTAAATTTTAGGTTTAAACCAATGATGTGTAGAAATCGAAAGGTGGAAATATCAATATATAGTATTTCTTTAATGTATTGTCAAAATATAAGATCGTTGTCGTTTTCGAATCAGAGAGCGGATTGGAAGGGAGTGGGAGGTTTGGGGAAACACCGTTTCCTTATTTTGAAGTTTTGGAACTAGTGTTCCGTTAGGTTTTTTTTTTGTTGTTGTTGTTAAGGCTCGTGGAACGCAACGCTGTGAAAAGATGGACGTGTTACCATTTTTTAAATGAAAAGTGTTATAAATGCACTTTATGTGTTCCATTTTTAAAATAGAGCTGATACACTTACTTCATAGTTCCAAAATATTGGCTACCATGCCAAGGAACAAGTAGCACCACTCGCTCGTCGAGATGTACAAGTATTGTGACAGATTACGGACATAAGCACAAGCACAGGTGAAACTATGGTCTCATTAATGTTTCAGATGCAGGTAATCATGTTTGTCTGTTCGGTGGAAACAGGTACCTAAAGATCGTGCGTCATTCGTACTCAAGATAGGCCTAGTCACAGCCCACCATTTGGGCGCAATCTCAAGCTAGTTCGTCCAGGTTCGATTCTACATCCAAACTTTTGGGCTCAATTTGAGTCCGACCAAAAACCACACCGTATCGCCGGAAAAGTGGGTGATTATTTCGTCACCCACCTTTAAGCCTCATAAGATCAGAGCGGCCCGATTTTCCGTCTGGTCGAGATCTGGCCGAAAGTGCGGATGTAGAATTGGGCCGGCCTGGTGCGGCCCGCAAGGTTCTGATATACTTACAACTGTTTTTCTGTTTGTGATAGTGTTTTTCTGTGCGCGAGCGGACTATTTTTCGGACATGGCGAAAAAGCTCGAACTTTCTGACTTCACTAGGTCCGGTCTAGAGAAGCATGAAGCGGATTACTTAAACCCGAAATCAGATAGTCAAACGTTGGCTAATAATCCGTTCTACCTGAGACATCAGGAAACGATAAAGAAGAAATAAATTAATAATTCAACACCGAGATCCAACAAGGAAAACAAAGGACTAAAACTAAGCATCGTAGAAGAAGTAAACACAGAATGGGAAAAGATGCAGACGGAAAGAGATGGCACTCCAAAATCTCTACGAGGTGTTAGGAAAGGACCATATGACCGGGAAACAGAACAAGTAACATCTAGACCAGGTACGCCAGCACTGATTCCTGAAGATTCAACCAAAAGGAAGAGACTCCAGAACAAGAGGAAGAGATTGCCAAGCGGAAAAGAGAACAAAAAGAAATTGAAGATCTCAGAATCCACCAAGCATTCTTGGAAGGAAGGATAATGGAGTTGGAGAAAACCCAAACAAAGTTGGAAAAGGAGAATGAGCGGCTCAGAAATTGCGAGATCAAGCTAGCACAGATACAAACCAAATTGGAAGAAAGGGAAATCGAACTCGACAAACAGGAAAGGAAAATAAGCCAACTGAAACCTGAAGCTATCCAAGGTAGTCTTCGAATCAAGAAATTAGAAATAACTAATGAACAGATTGAGAGGAGCAAGGAAGAAATAGAAGGGAAGATGCGTGAACTTCAGGAAGATACTAAAAACTTTGTATAGAAAATGGGACACTAAAAGCAACAAAGGGTCAAAGTGGAACCACGGCTCCGGTGATGAGTTTCGCGGACATGCTCAAAAGAGATACAGCTAAGATCCCAGAGAAGACACGCCTAATAGAGTCTAACAAGAGGAATTCAAATCCAACGATTGTGATAAAGCCGAAAGAGGGAGAAAGCTCAAGGACACAAGGATGAGGCTAACCAAAATCGTAACAAGACAAGATCGCATACATTTTCAAATTATATAGGCAAGGATGGCGCTCATCCTGCAAATGGCAACAGTGCAGGATGAAGAGAAAATAAGAAAACATCCAGGGATGCCCCAAAATTTCGACTTGACGAATAAAAGTAACAAACGTAATCCTTTAATGATTATGTACAATGTACCAGCGGAATACAAGGAAATAGAGGCAATTGAAGAATTGATAGAGAGAAACCTCCAGAACATCACGGAAGAACAAAAACAACTGATAAGACCAAGGTTTAAGACAGGCCCAAAGAATCAAGACAGATACCATCTGGTCTTGGAAGTGCCAAAACAGGAACGGGAGATCATCCTGAGGAACCCACGTGTTTACATAGGATATGAGGCCACTAACGTAAAAGACTTCCTGGTCGTCACGACATGCCTCAATTGTCACGAATATGGCCACATTGCGGCTCATTGTCGGAATGATGCTAGGTGTGGCAGCTGTGGAGAGAAAGGACATAAGTAGATACACTGCAAAGACAAGGAAAAGAGAATCTGCATTCCTTGTAATTCAAGGAAAAAGTTGTGTGGGGCTAAAAATCAAAGCGAATGTCCACAATATAAGCTGGTATTGCAGCGCATCATAGATCGATTCGATTATGGCCTGTAACCCTGATAGATCTGAGACAGCATCACCAATGTCATGAAAGAAAAAAACATGCAGGAAAAAACGAAGCCTCGAGAGGCTTTTAAAATTTAACCACAAAAAAATACAAAAAATAAATAATTGTATGACTGAGGACAATACAGAAAATTTCCTTGAAATCAAGAATGGGCATATAGACATGAATTTAGAAAATCAAGTAATACTTCATTATATAAATCCGAACTTAACCACTTTTCCAAGAGGTTTTGCTCAGACGGTGGCCTTATCGCACGATGGATATAATCTGGAGAACCTTGAATACTACAAGATCGATATGGAGGAAAACAAATATCTAGAAATTTATCTGTCTAGAAATAGATATAACTGCAAGTTCATAAACGTCAAGTCGTCCAGAGAAACATTCCTAGAAGAATTGGAATTGACAATGAACTTATTTTCTTCAATGAAACACGAAAAGAAAATATAAATTATCATACCAGCTATAAGGATGGGACTCTGGAGGGCGGAGCCCGGGGATGTGCTAAAGCACCTGAAGAAGTGGGAACACGATATGGAAAGTGTAGGTCTAGTTATGATAATACAGGACCAATATCTTTACGAAAATGTCATTAAAACATGGAACACACTAAGGGCTACGGAGGCGGAAACGGACAAAGAAATGGAGATCCAGGAGACTGAGCTGGAGAAGAACGACAGGGACCAAACAGAAAACAAGAGGCAACCTACACAAAAGGACGACGGAAAGAGGAAGGAAAAGGATGGAAGGCATGGATACCGAGGTTGTATAAGAAAAAAGCAAAAAAATTGGAGCTCTGAAACGACCTCGCAAAACATGGAAAAAGAGAATATGGCTGAGGAAAAAGAGGAGGAGGTAGCGGAGGGAAGTGAGGCTAGAATAACGAGTTTAAACCCAAACGAATTTTATGAAGATCTAAACAAGCGCTACATCCTGTCGAGACTTGAGGAGCCGTTACTACTGACAGCAGCTCTTAGGATCATTGTAAGAAATATCCACCCAAATGGAAGAACAATAACTTTTCCGATAAATGAAGAAGTTGACAGGATTAACCTACGTTCCAATGGAATAACAACGGACCCACAGTACCTATTGCACCTGGTAGACAAAGTGTTTGAAAGAAGAGATGAGCCTTTTCAACTTACTAACGTCTACAGACAGTTCGTATGGCGTATCGACGTGCAGTATTTGTGCCAACGGAGATATTTCCAGCATGCTACGTTCACGTAAGACAACCCTAAATGTTCAAATTTGTCCAAGTTAACTTGGACAGATCACGCCTAGCAACCCATGAACTTAGGATACACTGCGAAAACGAAAATGTGGACGTGACATGCATTCAAGAACCCTATATAAATATAAAGGGGAAAATACCGGGCATACCGACATATGCCGTGACACTGATACCAGAGGATCCGGGTCCAATGGTCGCTGTGGTAGTCTTCAATAAGAAAATTGAAGCATTGGTGGACTCCAAATACACATGTAAGTGGATACAGACATTCACCCTAATACTTGGAAAACACCAAATAACCATTGTCAACCTCTACTGCCAGTTCTCTATGCCGGCCGACATCTTTGTAAATAAAGTGGAAACAATTTTGGAAGGATTTTATAGGTGAAATTTACTTATTTTACGTGATTTTAATGCTAAGTCCCCGCTCTAGCACTGCCCTAGAACAGATGGAAATGGGGAAAAATATGAAGACATAATTAACCAATACCGACTCGTAGTCCATAATAAAGAAGATCAGCACCGACATTCCAGGGCAGAGCAGGGGCGGAGAGTAACATAGATATAACGATGAAAAAAGGTAATATACATAGGAATATACACGAGTGGAGTGTGTTGGAACACGCAACGACGAGCTAGCACGGCGTCATTAGCTTTTATATTAACTTTACACGAGACAAAAATAACAGCAACGAACAAGAAGAATCCAATAAATTAAATTATAGTACGAAAAAACTAAACTACACTAAATTAATGAACAAATTGGAACTACCTCAAATCGAACGGGATGTGGATCTGGATGACACCGCAAAGAAGATTGAGAAATTTACGCAAAAAGCAATCGTAAGTGTGGCGCCAAAAACAAATAAAACTAACAACAGGAAACCTTTCTGGACTCAAAAATAAGATAAAGTTAAACGGAGACTAAAAGCAAGTAGAAAAAGCTATAAAGCAGCCAGGGACCACGAACTGAAAATACAAAGATTAAATAAATCTTTAATAAGAATTTGAAAATAAAATAAGGATTTGAAATACAAGTATTTAAAACAAAAAGAAGACCTTGGGAAAGTTCGTGGACGAAAACTTATGCAAGGACATTTGGGGTATGCCTTACAAGATAGTAATGCAAAAAATAAAAACAAAAGGGGTAATGAATACATTAAAAAAAGACAATGGAACGTTTACAATGAATTGGCAGCAACCCATGGAGCTAATCTTTACTAAATTATTTCCAGATGATAGCGGAGACAACGACAACGAGCAGCACTCAAGAATGAGACAAGAAGTAAAGCAACACCCAGAAGCAGGCGAAGAACAAGAACTACCAACTATAACAAATGAAGAAATAAAAGCCACACTAAAGTCACTAAAAGCAAACAAAGCACCGGGTCCAGACGGAATTAAAAACGAAATCTACAAATCTTTAGCAGAATTTTGGGCGCCATATTTAGCAAAATTATACAGTGAATGCCTACGTCAGGGAAGATTCCCAGAAATATAGAAAAAAGCAAACCTAATTATTTTGTATAAGGGACAGGATAAGCCGAAGACGAATCCCAAATCATACAGACCTATCTGCTTGCTTAAGGTAATCAGCAAAATTTTTGATAAAGTATTAATTAACAGAATTAATGACAAAAGAGAAAACCTATAACACTGTAACCTACAATCCGAACAAAAACACCAGAGGTGCAAAAAGTGGAGCCAAGTTCTTTAGCCCTAAAAAGGTGTGAAATGGGAGACGGATGAGCCAAGTTCCTTGGTGACAGCATGTAACAGGAACAAAGGAACTTGGCGCGAGCTGGCAACAGCCTTAAGGTTGGTGGCGGTGGACGTAGTGGGTTTTAGGATCCCCACCACCCTTGTAGCTTGAGGATCATGAACCTTGCCACTTCGCGCCAAGTTCCTTTGTTCCTGTTACATGCTGTCACCAAGGAACTTGGCTCATCCGTCTCCCATTTCACACCTTTTTAGGGCTAAAGAACTTGGCTCCACTTTTTGCACCTCTGGTGTTTTTGTTCGGATTTCACAGCTTTTTGTAGGTGTATAATATATATACTCGCTCTCTCGGCCTCGTTTAGGTCCTCGCCCCCCGTAGCTGGCTGCGGCCTTAACTTCGAGTTTTTGGGTACTTACGCCCCTTTATCGTAACCACTCTCCAGGACACTGTGCTTCCATGTTGCAGATTTTTTCCCATACCCACCACGAGTGGGAATGAAATATTTATTGGAACATAGGGAAGCTTTGCCATATTTATTGTAACCTACTTGTGATGATACAGCAAATTTGCTTCCTGCTGGCGGCTCTAAAATCCACCACCACCAAACCTAAGGCTCGAACATCACCTGATGTTTTGCTCGGATTTCACAGCTTTTTATAAGTGTATATATATACTAGGTTCACCTCGCTGGGTGTGCTGCCCCAGAATTCCGTGTGCGCCCCAACTTCAAATTTTTAGGGTTACGCCCCCTTTATTGTGATCAGACTTTCTGGGGACGGCGCCCCATGCTGTGCAGACGTTTTCCCATATCGCCTCGGGGACTACACCCTCATAGCGGTGGTTTGATCCATTTATTGAAACATTTTCGTGATGGTACACCTTCATACCAAATTTCGTTTCTCTAGCTTCAGTGGTTTGGAAAATGGTATTTGGGCGGCTATGTTGAATTAAAGAAAGCGATTTTTAAAAAGTTTTCTTACATTGCCGTTACCTACTTGTGATGGTACACCTTCATACCAAATTTCGTTTCTATAGCTCGAATGGTGTGGAAAAAGTTTTTGTGCGGCCATTTTGATCCAAGTTAACAACTTTTTCAAAAATGTAAATTATTCCTAAACTACTCTTGTTAATACACCTTTATGCCAAATTTCGTATCTCTAGTTCAAACGGTCTGGAAAATGGATTATGAAGTCAGCCATTTTGGATTCAAAATGATGTCTTTGCAGATATTTTGTAATCTACTAGTGATGATATACCGTCATACTTCGATATTTCATATTTCAATTTTTAACATCTTTTTTCTTACAGAACCTCAAAATCGCTGATTTCGCAATAAACTCTTGTTCCTGTATAACATGCTGACGTTTTGTGACACGTGGAACTCGGCTGCATGCACTGCCGTACGTGTTGATACTCCCCTCGATTCGCTCGCGTCGCTGCGCCAAGAATCCCACGGCAGGCCGCGCATCGAACTTGAGGAGTTTGGAGGAACTGCATCCGTTTTTTAACACAACCAGAATCTCCAGGGCACTGCGCCCCATGATGCAGATATTCCCTCATACTCCAGAGCGCTGCGTCCGAATGGGGAAACTTCCACATTCTGCCTGTATAACATGCTCCTGGCAGTGCTAACGTTTGTGACGAGTAAAACTTGGTGGGACACGCAGGAGTATTGGAAGTTGGCGCGAGGAACTAGGCTCACCCAGATTCCATTTCACCACTTTTTAAGGTTGAAGGAGTTGACTGGACATTTTGCACCCCTGGTGCTTTTGCTCGTATTTTGCAGCTTTTTACACTTGTGTAATTTATATGCTTGCTTCGCCTGATTGTGGCGCTGTCCCCAGAATTCCAAGATGGCCTCGCTGGGGCGCACCCCTTTATTGCAATCAGGCTCCAGCTGGGAACTGTAACCTAGTAGGGGAGACGAGCCGAATTTATTCTAACCTACTCGTAATGGTACACCTTCATACCAAATTTCGTTTCTCTAGCTTCAGTCATTATAAAGTGGGGCTTAGGCGGGCATTTTGGATAAAAGATGGACACATTTTTAACGTTTTCTTATATTTTCGTGACATACTCGTGATGATACACTGTCATACCAAATTTCATTTCTCTATCTCGAACGATGTGCAAAATGGTATTTCAGCTGCCATTTTGAATCAAAGATGGTGAATTTTTTAAAACGTTGTTATGTTTTCCTAAACTACTCTTGATAATACATCATTATGCCAAATTTCCTATCTCTGGCTCAAGCAGTTGGAAAATGGATTTATGACGCCCGCCATTTTGGATCCAAGATGGCGTCTTTAGAGATATTTTGTAATATTTTCATAATCTACTATTGTTGTACTGTCAAACTAAATTTCATTATTCTAGCGGCAGCCGTTTAGGCTGTGTATTCTTTAAAAGTTTAGGGTTGGTGGCCATTTTGAATTCAAGTTGGCGACTTTTTCAAATTTTTAAAAAGTTTTCTTAATTTGCTACCAATGATGTAGTTTCATACCAAATTTCACTGTTCTATCTTTAGCCGTTTAGGCTGTGTATTCTTTGAAATTTTAGGTTTGGCGGCCATTTTGAATCCAAGATGGCGACCTTTTCAAAATGTCGGAATTTTTCCTTTATCTACTTATCATCCTCTACCTTCATACCAAATTTCATGTTTCTAGCTTACTCCAAACACCCCAAACAATATGATGAGTGAGTCAGTCAGTCAGTCAGTGAGTGAGTGAGTGAGTGAGTCAGTTAGCCTAAAATGTGCAATTTCAGGGGTCCACAACTAGAACATAGTTTGAGATACGAATATGAAATTTTGTACATCTGCACATATTTACCATATCTCCTTAACGACAAAAGCTCATATTCGTATCTTTAACATCTTTTTCTTACGGGGTCCCCAAATCGTCGATTTTGCCATAAACTCTTGTTCCTGTATAACATGCTTCTGGCAGTGCTAACGTTTTCTGACGTGAAGAACTTGGCTCATGCACTGCCGTGCATGTTGATATGGCTTTCGTCGGGGTAGATCCACTGAAGATGCAATAAATGAGTTCTGCGAGGCAGTAAATAGGTTAAAGCAGGATAATTGTAAATATGTCATGGGAGTCTTCTTTGACATTGCCGGCGTATTTGATAACGTGTGGTGGCCATCAGTTTTGAGGGAATCGAAAAACGTTCGGGTTCACCCAAACGTGTGGAAAACAATAAAAGATTACATACAAAACAGAATAATAGAAATAGATACGGCTGATGGCGTCGTGAGCAAGTCTCCGACAAAAGGATGCCCGCAGGGCTCAGTACTGGGTCCGATTGTGTGGGATGTGATTTTTCAGCCATGTCTGGAACTGCTAAACGGACTGGAAGAAGTGGAACGGGTCGTGGGATATGCGGACGATCTGGCGGTCGTAATAAAGGGCAAAAGCAGGCAAGATCTACAAGATAAAGCAAATCATATTATTGGAAGAATGACATCGTGGTGCGAGAACAATAAACTATTAATATCAGCAGAAGAAACGAAATACGTAATATTTAATGGTAAACTGAATTTCAATAGGGGATAAATAATGAAGATAGAAGGGAAAACAATTAAAAGATATAAAATATCTAGGTGTGCTACTCGATGAAAAGTTAAATTTTAGATCCCATGTGACTACAATAAAAAATAAAGCTATTAAAATATCACCAAAAAATTGTATTTATCGCTACCAACGACTATAGAATACCAATCAATATCATACGAATGTGCCACCATGTCATAATTCGCTCCGTTGTTCGATACGCCGCCAGCGCCTGGTACCACCGGATGGATGATATAAGACAAATACAAATTATCAACAGATCTCAAAGACAAATCTTACTCCGTCTTACAGGAGCCTACAGAACCACTCCGGTGGAGGCACTCCAGGTGGCGACCGCGACCATGCCCATGCATCTTCAAATTAAAAGGATGGGAGCCGCGTACTGATTAAAGAAAGGAAGAGGAGATAAAATTATGAACATCTTACATCAGGCAGCAGAAAGGAAGGGAGAAATACTGACCAGTGCGTGGCAAAGATTCTGGAATGAAACATCTAAGGCTAGAAGAGTGTTCAGCATGTTTCCGGACGTGGCAGAGAGGGCAAACATGAACCTAGAACTGGAAGGAGGTCTACTGCATTTCGTTACCGGTCATGGGCCCTACCGTCAGAGACTGAAGGATTTGAAAATAGTTGAAGATAATATGTGCCACGTCTGCGGGGTGATTGCTTTCCCGGACCACGTGGTCCTCAGATGTAGAGAAACAGATGAACTGGTTAGAGACCAAAGAGCTCTTCTGGGGGAGAGACCCGTCACAGAGGTTCTGAGAAGACCAGCACTGGTGACGGTCCTTCGGAAGACGGCAGATAAAGTGTCTGCATTTTATAGGAAAAGATAGCTGTCCAGGAGGCGCGCTCTGGGGCGTGGCGATCCATAAAATAACTCATAAGTGCTACATCTAGTAAATCATGAGCGGACTGTGCAGGCAAACAGGCGCGAGCAATCGGGTTAACCGCGACAACCGCGATAATAAAGAATCTGAAAGTATACATACACTCCAACGCCAAAATGGTGAAAATCAAGTAAAATACACAATAACAGCAACGCGTCTGCTACTAAAAGTAATAACTAATATATCGAGAAAGAATATAACTACCTTCAAGAAAAATGAAAACATCAGCATCAATGGGGTGTGGTCCATCTCGTAGCAGATCGAACCAGGGAGAGGGAGGGAAGTTGGAATAGCACACACAAAAGTTTCTTTACGATATGGGGAGTAGAGAAGAATGAAGAGAAAACGAGAGTGCGGTGAACTACCAGGAAGCAAGACCTTCCAATCTTCTCTTTATCTCCTCCAATGGCTCAAAATGTGAACGATGAAGAACAAGAAAGAAGAAAAAGGTAGGCCAACCCTGTGACGAGAGGAGGATGCAGCCCAAAGTAAAGACACAATACCCAAGGAACGCAGAATCTAACCTTTTCATTCTAATCTCGTTACAGGGGAAGCAGAAGAAGAAGAAGAAGCCAAACTTAAGTTTATGTTGTGTCGTCCTGTTTTGTCCTGTCTGTGTCTATGTGTTATATGTGTTTGTACAAAAAGAAAATAAAGTAGGTAGGGACCCATCCCATGTAAATGTTCCATCAGATTAGGAACATAGACCAGGACAACATTCTGGATGCCTGGTCATAAGTCCATCCCGAAACACCAGCTGTCTCAACAGGTGGAACATAGGAGATTCTTGGAATGCCGAAATCCCGGCAATCCAACAATCTCTAGGGGTAAGCCTGCCCCAGGCTGAGAAGTACAAATATGTGCGTGATGCACGTCCTTGAAAGTGCACAACTCAACCTGTGCAATGGATGCAAAGAGGCAGGGGTGGTAAGGCGGGCACCAAATAAATAAAATAAAATACTTACAACTAGCTTGGTTTAGCGAGTATGAACGGAATTTAAATCAGTAGAGACAATAAATAAGCAGAGGGTTTGATAATAAAGTACTCTTTGCAGTATGTTTGTATTGCGCATAACAGAAAAAAAATCTGACCTGACGAAGAAATTAAACCGAGTCAATTATTAAGTAACCTTCGAAAAATTTTCACGCAGAATTTTTTATTTTTACTGCATCACACGTAACTCCAGAAAATAATGAAGACTGCAGTTACAAGAACTTCAGTTACAATATCCGAAATTTCGTGTACCGCTAGAATTGAAAAGAGCCGGAATTAAATTTGAATTCAAATGTTAGGCCTTTAGGCAACTTTGGCTCAAGCCGGATGGATGATGATGACATTAATTGGTGGAATGAAGGAAGTGGAAGGAAATGATATAACCCCCGAGAAACACACGCACACGGTGTTTGTCCACCACAAAGCCCACATGGCATGAGCAGGGATCGATCGTACGACCTCTAGCACCAGAGTTGAGCGCACTATCAATTGAGCCCCCGCGTAACTTTTGTGTGTAAATTAGCACTTTATTTTTAAAAGTTATAATGTTATAATATTTCTATTATTCACATTTAATGACTACTGATAGGCCTATGCAGATAGGCCTAACTAGCATATTCAACAATCGGCCAGCAGGAATATATTCTTGCAGTTACGATCATAAATTTCTTCTGGTTCTAACAGAATTTTGCAACTGCTAGACGTGAATAAGCATAAATATATTGATTTTGTAAGGTAACATAATAATTGAGAAAATAAGGCGAGCCAATGACACAAACTTCTTATACATTGTAAATTAACTTTATTTGGTAGTATAGTCGATGGGGGAAAATTACTCGAGAATGAGGAAACAATTCTTCCCTTTTATTTAAGATTTTAAAGGCAAATTTATGTATCTTTCTTCACTAGTCGAATGCACGAGAAAAGTGGGGGACAACTGCCCCCTTGCGCCCGCAGGTGTCTCCCATGTATTCCTTCTCCTACCACCCAGTATATTCTTCCGCTAAGGAGTGGGCCAGGCCAAAAAATGGATCCGAAATCCACCTCTGGTTAACGTTGCTTAAATTTATGCTTCTTTACTTATTCGTCACTCCCACTTTGTGTGTGTAGATACAGAAAATTAATTACTTGGAAATCTAGAATTTGATTGGAGTGTGAATCGTGTTACCTTCAATTATATTTTATAAACCATCAAAGTTAGGTCGTGTTCGTCCTACTCAATTATGAAAATCCTTAACCAATATTGTGTGTATAGTATTCCAATGTGGTAAATATGTATATTGTGTATTGATTAAAAGTCTGTAAATCGCTGCGTTCGCTATGTAGCAAAGGAGCCAAGCGTAACTTTACAACTCCTATACATACGTCATGAAACCGACAACGGTCGGACATTTCCGATCGCCTGACTGAACCTCCGTGGGTATACCCGTCCACCCATTAATACGTCCCTCCTAAGCCGAGCAGGATAGAAAGTTGGCTTAGTTTACGGGAGATCGTGGGTTCAACTCAGTAGCCGATCACCCCGAATGAAGTTTTCCCAGGGTTTTCCTCAGTCACACGGGACAAATGCTCTGAACGACACCTTTCCACATCATTTCCACTCCCCTATCCCGGGCTGAGCCTTAGATGCCTAAATACCATAAAGAAAAAAAAATAACTTCGCTCCTAAAAACTAGCAACTTCAGAATACAAAATCTCTAGGAATGGACAAAAACAATACTACAAACTCATTCACCAAGTTGAATACATAGACAGCTCTATCTTCTGAAATATTTATCTCCTAAAGATATCAGGTGGAGTTAGAGAAAAATTAGGCTAATTTCTACTGTCATAAAAAAAAAGTTTCGGTTATTTGAGAAATGTTCAGTCTTTAGCCATATTAGGATATGGCCGGGAGAGGTACGGAAGGGTAGCTGCCGGTGCCTTAGTTAAGTTCCTTCCTGACGTTCGTGTGGTGAAACTGAAGGAAAATCTAAAAAAAAATCACAAGTAAAGGTTCTCTCCCAACCATCCGGGATCCGGGAACTGCACATTTAATTAGATAGACGAAGGTCACGAAGTAATACTGGTAAAATCTGCCGTTCCGACAGCAAAGGGTAAATTCAATATGGCCACCCAAAAGTCATTCCAATCAACTTTTGCAAGCAACGTCGCACCCACTTCCCGTCGACAGATTGTCTTAATTAATGTTTTGTAGACTGACGTATTTCTAAATATAACACATTTGTTGGATAGAAACGTCTCGTAAGTCACCATATTGAATCCCATATGGCCACTCAAAATGTCATTTGTTAAACGATTCGTGCTACAAAAACGAATTTTGGTATGAAAGTACAGTATCAATAGACGTGCCTGAATCTACCTCATTTGCCCTACAACTTATATTTATATATTTTAAATGTATATTTGGCGGCCATGTTGGCGGCGGACATTGTGAATAGTATGTAATGTTTTCATAACCTGCAACCTTTATATACCAAATCTCGGTTTTGCAGCACGAACTGTTTGGAAACAGACTTTGGGCGGCCATATTGGATTCAACATGGCGAAAATTTGAACAATTTAATAATAATTTTCTTAAACGTCTAGTGATACTGTACTTTAATACCAAAATTCGTTTTTCTAGCACGAGTCGTTCAGAAAATAACATTTTGTGTGGCCATATTGGATTCAATATGATGAGTTCCGAAATATTTCGATCCAACAAATGTGTTGAATTTGGAAATACACCAGTCTGCAAAATATTAAGTCAATCTGTCAACGGGAAATGGGTGCGAATTTGCTTGCGAACGTTGATTAGAATAACCTTTCGGCGGCCATATTGAATTTACCCTTTGCTGTCGGAACGGCAGATTTTACCAGTATTCCTTCGTGACCCTCCTCCAGCTAAATAAATGCGCAGTTCCCGGATTCCCGATTGTTGGGAAAGAACCTTTACTTGTCAGTCAGGACGGTTGGTATCAGAATTCGAAAGCACGGTACTTACTCATTTCCCCCCGCCCCCAAAAGATGAAGACACTTAAGTTTTCTTCATATCGAAAAATCTCGCGTAAATTACGCCTTCATACATATAGAGTGCTTCAACACAAAGCACTTGTTGCCCATTGTCTGGAGTATACATGACTGCCACGCTCTACATGTAGCTTTCACTAAAAATACCTAGTTATTGATGTATACAGAGGCAAACGTAGAAATCAATAATACTCCTATTATAAGTACTAATGCTTGTTTTTATATTTCTAATGCAAGTTAACTTAAATTTCAATTATATGAACTAAGTTATGTGATATTGATTGGCGCTCCCCTTTATCGTCCTTAAAATGTTTGCTAAGTAGATTTTGATTCGCGTTTTAAATGGCGATTTTTCATATTTCATTTTAAAGTGCTCCCCGGGTCTAGGGAACCTGGTGGTAAATCCGGCCCAGTCTTTGAGTCGTTTCCGCATTCAACGTCCAAATTTCGCAGCAGTGCATCATTACAAGTAAGACACATTGATAAACTTTATGTTCGAGACACATTGGTAGTTTGTTTGTGAAAATAAAGTGTAGTCTTTCAAACAAACTCCACGTCATTTTACATCTTGTATTTATTTCATCAGTCAACTTGGCATTCAATGTCTTGAGCTGGCCCAGGTAAACATACTCATAAACTAATAATTATTTTCTTCTTTGCATCATGTTGATTGAACATTACTTGTTCACTTAAACAAATTTTAAGTCATATTTTCGAACTCTTATTACACAGCTCTTTCATTCTGGTTTGTAGTTCTTCGGCATTGAAGCAAACAGGACTATACCGTCAGTGAATCGTAGGTGATGAAGATATTCGCCATTGATCATTATTACAACTCCATCCCAGTTTAAATTTTGGAACACTCTCTCCAGACAGCTGAAAACAGTTTCGGAGAAATAGAATAACCTTGCCTTACCACTTTTCCAACTTTAAATTTTTCTCTTTCTTGATATAGTCTTATGACAGATGTGGCAGTCGAGTAAATGTTTCCCAGTAGATTGATGTATCCACTTTCGATGCCTTGATGTTCAAGTGATTTTAAGTACTATTGCCAAGGTGATCGAATCGAAAGCTTTTTAAAAAATCTGTGAATCCCAGACAAAGTGGAAGTTCTTATTCATTAGTCCTTTCCATAACTTCATTAAATTCATTAAGCGGGAAATTGAAAAGACACATCATGCGTTTATTTCTAATGCTGAAAATAATATAACACAAGACCCACAACACTTCTGGTCCTATATCAAAAGTAAATCACGCCATCTTTCTCCAATACCAATGCTATATGAGGGACAGAACCTGACTGGCAACGATGAGGTAGCCACTGCTTTCGCTCAGCATTTTCAATCTATTTACAATAAATTTTCCTCAATTAAAACGACTGAAAATATACTTGATGAAGACTCGCAGGAGGAATGTCAGAACTTATTCCACGTTTTAGAAATAAGTATAAGTGACATTCAAAAGGCCATACAGAAACTGAAACCGAATAAGGCAGTTGGGCCTGATAATATACCAGCTTATATTGTGAAGGGTTGTAGTGATATTTTTAAAGAACCGCTATATACGTTATTTAATTTATCAATAAGAACAAGTGTATTTCCGGATAGGTGGAAAGAATCAATTATATGTCCAGTTCCGAAAGCAGGCAATAAAAATAAAGTTGACAACTATCGTCCTGTAGCCATATTGTCAACGGTTGCTAAAGTATTTGAAAGTGTCATTTATGATCAGGTCATGCAGCATGTTAAGCCGGTACTTTCAATATATCAACATGGCTTTTTACAGAAATGATCTACTGTAACTAATCTGGCTATAATTACAGACTTCTTAGCTTCCACCTTAGACAATAAAGAACAAGTAGATGTTGTATACACGGATTTTAAAAAAGCATTCGATACTGTAGACCATAATATACTAATTCAAAAGCTTTCCACATTCAGTTTTAGTCCTTCTATGATCCATTTCTTCAAGTCTTATTTAAGTAACCGTAGACAATCCGTTCTATATAAAGAATATAAAACCAATTGCTTTTATGTCGGTTCCGGTGTTCCTCAGGGATCTAATCTTGGTCCTCTTCTGTTTTTGTTATTTATTAATGACTTACCACACTATATTCAAAATTCTCGTAAGCTGTTGTTTGCAGATGACTTAAAAATATTTGTCAATGTAAAGTCCTTGGATGACTGTCTACTGCTTCAACAGGATTTGTCCAGTATACTGAAATGGTGTTCTAGGAATAGACTTGAAATAAATATTGGTAAGTGCAAAGCCATGACCTATAGCAGACGGGAAAAAACTTACGATTTCACTTACTCGATCAATGGAATAAGCTTAAAAACATTTGATACAATTAAAGATTTAGGTGTTACATTCGATAATAAACTAACCTTTTCGCCACATGTGGTAAATATAACCAATGATGCATATAGAAACCTAGGATTTCTTGTTAGGGCAACCAAAGAATTTGCAAATGATAGCACTTTGAAAACTCTTTACTATTCCTATGTTAGGTCCAAACTTGAATATGCCTCACTTATATGGAATATCTCTATGAAAGCTAGTTGCCGGAAGATCGAACATGTACAAAGCAAATTTTTACGTTTTCTCACATACAAACGTACACACGTTTTCTCACATACACACACGTTTCTACCCGAAATACGAATCGTACAACAATTCAATTGATAATTTTAAATTTCAGAAACTTGATCAAAGACGAACATTAAACGACTTACTTTTCTTGTACAGACTTTTGCACAATAAAATAGACTGTACCGAATTAATTGCAAAAATAATTATTAAGGTCCCATCCCTCAGAACGCGCGAGGGAAATAGTGGCCTATTCTATTGCAGAAAAGCTCGTACAAACGTATTAAATGTGTCACCTACATGGAGAACTAGTGCTACTTATAATGCAATAGGTAAGAATTGTACAAAGTTTGACATATTTGAAAATTCGGAAGAACTGTACAAAAGATTGATACAGAATATATTGTAAAAAAAAAAAAAAAAAAAAAAAGTGAAAGAAACTTTTTGGACAAGAAAAAGGGTATAGAGTTCTATTATTTGTGTCATTAAATGTAACAATGTAACAATTATTGTAGACGCTATAAATAGGCATTAAGGCCTGTTGTGTCGATGAAATAAATAAATAAATAAATGTTTGTATGTAGCCCATTGTGTTAAATCCACGACGAAATCCAGCTTGTTCTCTTCCCTGGTTAAAATCCAAGTATCGTTCAATAGGATTCAAAATAACTATGGTGAACATTTTGTGTAGAGCTAACAGTAAATAATAACAGCATTATTTCAACTTGACGGTATTTCCTCAGGCACATCGAGAGTAATTTAGCAAATCGCTCTTTCAGCTTTTCACCTCCCCATTTAAACATCTCTGCTGTAAGTCCATCTTTTCCTGGTGATTTTCCGTTCTTCATCCCTCGAAGTATTTTATCCACTTCTTGTTTCATTACGTCGGATATCTCTATCATTTTCTTCTGAATCTTATTTTCCTAGTTGTTCTTCAGAGTACTACAATTCTCTGTAGAAATATTAAAATATTTTAATAATTTCTTCCTTATTTCGTGTTGCGGTCCCGTCTGATCTATGAACTGCAATTATTTGTTGTTTGCCTATCATGAGCTGCTGGTTGGTTTTCTTCAGGCTCTTGTTTTCCTCGATTGTATTTCTAACAACATGCTCGTTGTATCTTCGTCCATCCTCTCTCATTTTCTTCCTTACGATTTTATTTACCTGTATGCACTCAATCCTCTTCATGTGAATTTCCTATTCTTTCATTTCCCTCCTTCTCGTCATCAAGAGTTTTGTTTCTTCCGAGATTTTGCTCTCTTTTTTCCTTTTGATACCTGCTATTTCTTTGGCTGGCTCTCTTATTATCTCAGTTGGTATTTTGTTTCTGTCATTGATATCTTTTTTATCTTCTAACTCTTCCAAGGTACTGTATCTATTGCTTAGTTCTATCTCGAATGTTTATCTGTATTTCCTTAGATATTTCATATCTAAAAGTGGCGTTTTTTCTCTGATAAGCTTCTTTCTCTCAAGTCTAGTACTTAGTTTCAGCTTTCACCTTACCATCCTATGATCACTCGAGATTGTTCAGAACACACACGAATTGCAGAATTTCCCTGTTATTCGATAAAACGTAGTGTATTGTGTTTTTAGTCCCATTTGGGCGTTTAAATCTCCATTCTTTCTGGGTAGGTTTCTTGAAATATGTATTGGAAATTAACAATCTGTTGGCTTCTGACAATTCCACCAACTTCTCTCCTCTCTTGTTTCTTTTGCCAGTTTCCCACTTTCGTGTCACTTCTTTGCTTAGATCCTAGTTTCGCATTAAAGTATCCCATTACAATTTTGTAATGTGATTTGCTACTATCAACAATCTTCTGAATCTTCTCGTGTAGGTTTTCGACTTCCTCCTCCAAATGTAGCGTTGTTGGAGCATACACTTGTGTAAGTTCCATATTGTATCTCTTGTTAATTTTTATTCCTACTCGAGCGATTTTATCGGAAATTCCTTCATTTTCTGAGATCCATGTCTTCAGGTCCTCATTAATTATACTGCCAACGCCCGCCAGTCTTTTTATTTTCTATTCCTTTGAAATAGAACATGCCCTGACAGTAGTTCCCAATTGTTCTTCATTCTTTCTCCACACTTCTGATAGTCCTATGATGATGTCCCACTTAACTCTCGTGAGTTCATTCTCCAATTCTTCTAATTTGTCCTCTCCTGCAAGTGACTGACAGTTCAGAGTCGCCACGTATAGGTCTGTTCGAGTTGCAATGTTGGTGTCTTCACAGTATATACTCCAAAACCGGGTATTTTGATCGTCTGACTTCCTGCAGGACTGACTCCTGCCGTTGCCAGCTTCATTCCGTCGTCCGGGCAATGAGGTCCTTCGTGGCTGTTTCATTACTTTATCATCATGTGTATAGAAAGCAGGGGGGTGCATACATTTGACTCGCCACGCTGTCTGGTAATGAGGGTTGGTGAGCAGCCCATCCGTGTTCGTTCGCCAAGCAGTTGCTTGAGTACTAACAGGCCCCACAACGTGAAGGTATGGATTGTACATCAGGGGTCTACCCCGGTCAGTTCCCTTAACAAGAGGAATTAAAGGGTCTCCTCCCACTTAGAGGCAGCAACTGGGGGGATATTTTGAAATCTTCATTCTCATATTTCTCAGACTCGTATAAATGTGGCTTAAGACTATTTTGTCCTATACCCTTTCATTTGTTTGTAGGTTTATGTAATGGACATATTTCTACTGAAAACAAACATTGTTGTACGTATCTATTAGGTTTACTTTTACAACTATATAATGAACATCTTTTGTGTTAAAAGCATATCTTTTATATTTGTGATTTTATTTGTAACCCTATGTAATGAACATTTTGTGTTCAAAACAGGCTTTTCTTAAATATTTATTACACGTATTCCTAGGCTTACACAATAGCAGTATTGTGTTATAAACATTTTTTTACTTCCTGTTTACTAAATTTATTTATATGTCTATGTAATGGCCATGTGTTGAAATATGTGCTTCTCCAGGTCTTGCTTAATCTTTATCTTAGATTTTACAAGACCTTTTCACTCATATTTATGATATTTAGTTGTAGTCCTACGTAACGGACAGTTTCCCCCCCCCCTACATAGACCTATTCTTTAATGTGTATTAAATCTACTTTTAGACTTATATAATGAACTTTATTGTGATTGAAAACTTTTCTCTTTTATATTTATTAACTTTATATGGAAGCTTATGTAATGAAAATCTTTATATCGAAAATAGACTTTTCTTTCATATGTATTGAATTCATTTGTAGGTATATGTAAATAGACTTTATTTTTTTGAGATATTTGCTTCTTCAGATATTGGTTAATATTTACCCTAAGAGTTACTAGACCCTTCACCAAGCAAAATTATTATTAGACCTATATCATGTAAGAAATAGGAAGCATGCAATCTCTAAAGGGTACAATATAATCTATATTGTCCTTTCAAAGAAACTTTCAGTTATCAATTCAGCACCATGACCTCGTGGACGAAAAAGAATCTATAAACTTTTACTAATCATATTTGTATTCTAAAACACAAATACTCCTTATATCTCTAGAATAAAGAGGAAATAAAATTGCAATTAACTGTTTTACATAACCTATTATCGTAACATTATAATATTTAAAGAGAGAAATTAATATAAGTTACACTTTTGATCCGGTTACTCAGTGGGTATTTTTTCCCTTTCTGTAGTCATTTTTTTCCCTCTTTCGCACGCTCTGACAATTTCTGCATTTCGATGCTTTGACCGTTTCCTTCGACGATTTGCCGGATTCTTTCGACGTTATGACCGTTTTCAATTTTCGACGATATGCCTTTCGAAGCTTTGACCGTTTCCACTTTTCGACGCTTTGACCGTTTCCTTCAACGATTTGTCCAATTCTTTCGACGTTATGACCGTTTTTACCTTTCGACGATTATGCGTTTCGATGATTTGGCCTAGATCCAGTGAAAAGTCTTTATACCAACCATAGCCTAACACTGTGGTCACATCTAGCATTGTTCTCGTTAGATTAGCTTACGTTGGTGCTCCAAAAATACATAACATGCAGCTAATATACTGATTAAGTTAGAGTGAACTCAACTATCAGTACGAGGTTTATTGCATTCATTTTAAATATCAATATGTAAGTAAACATTCTATACTTCCTGTAGGTACCGGTACTTCCCGACCTGATTCGTTATACCAATCAGATTACGAAAAAATACAATATATCATTATCATGCATTATGATAAAACCAGAGCATGCACAATTAGTTCGACCTAATAACTCCAGTTTGTAATCCAGGTAATCGTATTAATCTTTGGTACCATTTCAATCCAATAACAACGTACAGCACTTTTCAAAAACACATATTTCACAAGCTTACTTGTTTGCCAAGATTCGACAATATCTATAAATTGCACAATTTCAATGCAGCTACTTGTTTACTAAATCCTATTTAGTACGATCAAAATATCACGCAGTAATAACTCTCTTGCTGTTTGAGAACACAGTTAAGCAAAACCAATATGTATCAACTATCCAGAAGAATCGTGTTCTTTTTCAAAGCCAATTGTTTACGCCTTTCTGATTCTATGTAATCATATGATTTTCTCACCAAAGATATTATAATAGAATAGAGTTCGTACTTTCCAAAAACTATTGATCATCCGCCATGTTCTGCCCATTTGTCTATCATTCCCCTTAACCAGTCTATACGATGTGTCTATATCGAATATGGATTCAGTTCAATTTGGAGCTTTTCTTTAACAAACGCTTTAACCAATCTTTCACAATCTTCCCAAGTTTCATTTTGCCCCTCCTCAACATTATAGAAAATTAGATTGTTTCTGCGTGAGAAATGTTCAAATTTATCAATCAGCCTTTGATTTTTGCTTCTAATTGATTTTTAAGTTCTTCATTTTCTTGCCTCACTATAATGATGCATAATCTATTTAAAAAGAAACGAAAACGAAAATCAGGAGTGATTATAGTGAAATAACAAAGGATAGGGGGTGTTCTTTGCACCATGGCCCTTGACATTTTTGGTATAAAGTAACCTCACAGCAATACTGACTAGAAATTACAGTAAATAAACATACAGGGTCCAATGTTACTCATACTGCAGTAAACGTTCAGTTACATTTTGACATAAGCATAATAATATACGTGGAAACTTTCTATCTTTCTTCATTCCATCAATTCTTCCATCAGCATCGATTCGACTTGAGCCAAGGTTGCACAAAACCCTTAAAAATTCAAATTGAAATGAATATTAAACTACTGGCATTGTCAATTAATGTATAACGAATTTTAATGCCGTCGGATGTAAGATTGCAAATATCAGTATGAGTAAACCAGAACAAGCAAACCTGTGAACCCACACAGTTAAGTTCTGAACCCAGTACTATTCATTTTTAAAACATTATAACAATATAAATATGATGAGACAAAAGAACCTCAACACAGGTGAAGAGTTTCTATACTGAACAAGACGCCTCGCTAAATGAATTAAAAACTCTCTAAAGTTGTACCTTGCTGCAAGAGTAAGAACTCAAATAGGAAACACGTACAGTTATGGCTTGGATGCGCTGGGCTCCAAGCTCCGGTGTCATTCTTTATAACAATACTCACAAGTTATCCTATTGTAGAATAACTTTGCATTTGTATGTAAAACACTACTCTGAACAATATAAAATGCAATGGTGCAAAGTTAGATGAGTCGCAGTGTAACTTTGCACCAAGTTTAAATAAATATATTGAAAAAGCAGAAGAGGTTCTTTCCTCTTCTAACACAATCATTTGAGCCTGACAGAATTAATTACAAGCAATATTTAAATCGTGTACTTGATATGGATAATTTATCTATAATTAAAAATTACTGCAAATATGCGGTGCAAATTAATCTCTTTTTTTTCAGTATATATTTTCTTCAATTTTGTATAGGGAAAATATAATAAGTTCCTCTATTTTGGTTTCAATATAAATTGAATGTAGGGAAGTAGCATCTATTTGTCGTTAATTTGTCCTCCTCCTACAAGCATATTTCCTATTCCAATTCCAATTCATTAGATTCATCTCTCAAGATAATTGACTAAAAAGGATTTTGTCATACTTTTAAAATCAAAAGATTGTTACTACAAGGTAACCAATGAAATTCTTGCCGGTTTTATTACATTCGAGTGGTCAGGCGTGATCACTGAGGTAGAAATAAATATCTTAGGTGCTAGAAAACTAATCGGAGTGGAACTTAGACAATTGACCGCAAACAAGGCAGCTGCTTTGCGCACTCATAGCAGTCATAACTCGAGTAGTGAGAAGGCAAATGGAAGTGTCGAAGCAGATTGTTCGGAGTTACCTGCTTTATGACTTTAAGGTGCCTTGTCCGCAGCCGAATCTAGTCGCCCAATACGGCAAGCCTTTTGGGGATAATTCTGTGAATGAGCTCACCGCCAGGCATTGGTTTCAGAAATTCAGATAGGGAGATTTGTCCTGTGTGAATTAATATGTAGTGGGCGTGTAATGACCCGGACTGTGGACAGTTATTCAATATCTTACTCTCACACCTTCTTTTAAGTTTGTTTCTTTCTCTTCTTCTTCTGTCTCTGTTAATTCAGAAACAGAGACAGTAAATTTTCTGACATCGGCGACGGCACAGGTTTCAAAGATTTCTCGTTTGCCCACGTGTAATAGGTGCCGACCAATATTGAATCTTATCTCTTTTTTACTTACGTGTTTTTCTTTGTGAAGCTATTTTTCTTTCATTTCTTTATTTTCCTTTGTAATTTTATTTCTTATCATTTTTATGTATTTCTCTATTTCTTTGAGAATGATCATCAAGATGTTTGATTTGAATTTCTGTTGTTACTTCCGTTCGATTAAGTTTCTGTCTGACTGCGCCCCCTTGTTCATATTTTAACATTCTGTCTCGTGATTGGCCAGCAGAGGAGAGGAGATATACTAAACCTGGATTGCAGTGAATACAGGTTGCAAGGAAATGTTAGCTGCATAAGAATATAAGATATTTGAAAAAATATATAACGCAGCCCTTCGCAAATTAATTATCTATAGCAGCCACTTTTTCGTTTGGAGATAATTAGATGCAAAACTTTAAGAAGAGGAACCACGATCTGAATTTTCGAAGCAGATGGAGTTTTGCCTGCTGACTTGTTTCTATATTTGATGTATGTCGGAGTGAATGAAGGTTGCTGCAAGGTTCCGGAATTTGGTTTGTTTGAGTGTGTGTTAGTTGTTTGTGAAGTGATCTTCGCGTGTGTGAAGTGATGTGTCTGTGTTTTCATTTCCATATTTTATATAATTCTTTCTAAATTTTCTCTTCATGAGCGTGTTTGTGTGGCAAAATTAAGTATTTTTTTTCTGTGTGGTTTTCGTCTGATGTATGTACAGCAAATATGTTGAAGTAAGTACGTTGGCCAGAGTTCTCCCAACCCTGAAATAACAGATACGTGATAGTTAAGTCCCAAATTTCCTCTCCATAGTCCAGATCCATTTTACAATATATTTTGATCGAATATCCTCTATACATAAGTCATTTGCTATTCTTTACCTAGAAAAATCTCACCTTGCACTCGTTTGCTCTGTATCATTTTTCAAAGTGCACATTCTTTTCCTTACCTGAATTTTGGATTACATGTTAGAAATTATAGCATGAAATTTTTCAATATGAATTTTGCATAATTTACCGTTGTAGATATTTTGTAACTTTTCTGAACGTTGTGCGATGTTTACCGATACCCTTGTTCGAAACTCTTTTCGTTCTCTCGTTTTACCTTTCGCCAATCTATGCAAACACAAAGTTATCCAACTTAACCAAACCTTGTCTGTACCAATGCACTTTCATAAATATACCATCTAAACTAAGGTTAGTTACATTCAGTTAGTTTTTGGAAAATTATATTGCATAACTTATTTTGAAAATACTGAAACGTTAAATTTTGTTCATTAAAGCTGTTCGTGATAATGGGTTCTAAAAGTCGAAATATTTCATGTTCACATTGAAATTCGTCACATTTGATCTAACTAAAAGTAAAAGCAAAAACAAGAGATTTTGTAATGTTGTGTAAGAAATATTTGGCTCCGTCTTTAACGTTAAGCGTAGCTGTTAATTTACGTTTAATTTGTCATGTGCAAAGAAGTTAAATAAGTAAAATTCCCTAAAATATGTGATGCTAAAAGTCTTGCAGAGAGCATTATTTTTAGCTAGTTTTGTACACGAATTACTTCTGAACGAAATTATGCTTTCACCTATGAAAATAAATATTGTCTTTATCAGATGTTTCTTGTATAAAGGTTTAATTGATGCTGTAGTTGGTCTACCATATAATTAGACTTGGGTTAGTAGTTCTGCTCCGTTCTGAAGGTCCTCAATCTTTTGTTGTATCAAACCGTGAATTATTATTTTCCAAATTCTTATAATAACAGTACTCAAGTGAGTTTGAATTTGAAGTTTTATTCTGAGACGTAACTTAATTAAGACAATTGTCATATAGCTAAAGTTTAGTCTATTTTTTATACTACTGTGTGTTAAGATGCGCGCGGCCAATAGGGCATTGTACTATTTTAGGGGCTAATGTTCAGGGGAGCCGACCCCAGGTGCTCGGGCAAACGGTTGATGAATGTGTGGATCTGACTTAGTTTGAACGAGGTTACTTGCTGGATACAGGAATGAAGTTGAACGTTTGGTTTTAGGCAGGTGTACTGGCATTCTGCTTCGGGATTTATTCCACAGGGCTGATGTAAATAGTTCCGGCTTCTGTCTATGGACGGCAAACTAGTTCCGCCTAGTAAATATAGTTTGTATTTGCTCTTATTTTTCGCGTTTTATGGAATGTGAGTTTTGGGCAAGGCGATGAGAATGGTCTGAAGAAGAAGGCAGAAAGTGCTTACGGTTAGCCGGACTGTTTTAAAACCTGATGGCGTACCCTCAACAATAACTCTGTTACGATAGCTCACTAAAATATTGTTTTGTGTTTCTAAATCTTTTTGTTGTTTCTGTGATAACTTTTTCTGCGCGTGTTTTACCCTAAGGTTTTCTTCTATCCTCTTTCTGCATGGCTTCTATGAACCTGAGTTCTGAAGATGCATAATTGAGACGAGGTTGAATATTTTATTAGATATTTCTTCCTTTGGATTAAATGAATGCGCTGTACGTGTGTTCTGACCTTGCTTGAGCAGGTATTCAATTTAAGTATTTAATCTTTACTGCATGATGATCTTGTCGAAGCCTCCCTCTTCAGCTTTTGTCTTTTCTAGTGCTTAGCATTATGCTTTCGCCAACTTCTCTTCGTTCTGGCAGTTCTTTTCTGACTTCTCTTCATGTATGCTTCGTGTGCTAAGACTTGTTAATAAGATTTCTACGTATGGTCTTATTTATTGAAGCAATACAACGATAGGTAGGTACCCGCCTTGACTTCTCTTCGAATATTCACTCACTCTATGGCTTATGGAACTCGCAAGTTCATCGTCGTAGTAACAAACGTTCGCCATTGGATTCTATCCTGGGCAATATCAAGTCAGTTTCCATCACGAACACCTAATTCTCGAAGATCTCTTCTAATATTGTCCTCCCAACGACGTCTCGGTCTTCCCAATGGCCTCCTTCCATCCGGCCTTCCAACCAGGATAGAATATCATCTTCGTTTTTCCCCCATCCGAGCTACATGGCCTGCCCACCTTAGTCGTCGCGATTTCATTATTTTTACAACATCTGGTGAATCGTACAGTCCGTGCAGTTTTTCATTGTACAGTCTCCTCCACTCTCCAGTCATCTCGTCGCCTTTGGGTCCGTATATCTTTCTCAAAATCTTATTTTCAAATACACGTAACTTATATTCATCAGCTAGGGTCGTACTCCTACTTTCCCAACCGTAAAGTATTACTGGCAGAATAACAGTTCTGTATATTTTTAATTTCAATTTCCTTGATATTAATCGCGATGTTAGAAGTTTTTGGACTGAATAGAAACATGCGTTCCCCGATACTAGGCAACTTTTTATTTCTTCCGTGACCTCATTTTTGCTTGTTATGTATGCTCCCAAGTATTTAAATTTGTTTACTTTCTCTATGACCTCATCCTTAATTCTTATGTTTTTATTTCCTTCATTCCCTGTGTTTCAGCTTATCATGTACTTTGTTTTATCTATGTTTACATGTAGACCTACAGATGCTTATCAGAATAATGGAAACACCTGTAATTGGCAACACGTCAGATGTATGGGTTGGCAGTGGTGTCGTGGCGACCGCAGCGCCGGACTGCTGGTGGTGGTGTGTTAGGTCGGTCTCCATACTACGTCAGGCGTCGTGGAACAGGAGTGTGCAGTGGCTGCAGCAGACGGAGGTAGTGTAAAATTGGAGACCTCTCAGAGTTTCAAAGAGGGCAAATTGTTGGTGCGCGGTTATGTGGAGTGAGTGTGACGGCAGTGGCTAGTGTGTTAGGTGTGTCGCCAGGGACAGTGTCGAAGGTGATGACGGCCTACACAACACACGGGAAAACCACATCGGGGAAGCGGAACAGTGGGCGGAAGAAAAGCATCAGTGACAGGGCACGCCGGGTATTAAAGCGCATTGTCACGCGGAACCGTCGTGCCACTGCGGCGCAAGTGACGGAGGAACTCAATCAGCACCTCCCCCAACCTGTTTCGACAATCACAGTCCGCCGCGAATTACATGACATGAACTTACGGGGTCGTGTTGCACGGGCCAAACCTCTCATCAGGGACCAGAACGCTTTAGCACGCCGCAAATGGTGCCGCGACCATGCAACTTGGACCGTTGACGACTGGAAACGTGTGGTATGGTCGGATGAGTCACCATTCACCCTATTCCAAACCACGGGCCGTGTTTATGTGTGGAGAACACCCAAAGAAGCGTATGATCTGCAGTGTCTCCGCCCAACTGTGAAACATGGCGGCGGCACGGTGATGCTGTGGGCCGCAATATCATGGTTTTCATTGGGTCCTGTGGTCACACTTCGCGGACGCATCACTGCCAACGATTATGTCGCAATTTTAGGAGACCACTTGCATCCTATGGTCCGGATGTTGTTCCCGGACAATGACGCCATATTCCAGGATGATAATGCACCCATTCACACAGCTGGAGTTGTTGCAGCGTCCTCCCCTGGCCCGCCCAATCCCCAGATCTCAACATAATTGAACATCTGTGGTCCATCTTGGAAACACGACTCCGGCGACGATTTCCACCTCCATCCTCTCTCACAGAACTGGCCGATGCCCTGCAGGAGGAATGGTGTAATATTCCACTTGCTACCATTCACGACCTCTACGCCTCCATCCTACGTCCCATCAAGGCTGTTCTGAAGGCGAAAGGTGGCCCGACACCATATTAATCTGGTAAGTTGCACTTTCGTTCAGGTGTTAGCATCTGTATCTCATCGCACGCTTCTACTAAGACATCGGTGTTGCTTTGTAGTGCATCTATATCGTCCCCTATTAAATATACATCATCCGCGTATACAAATAGTTGATTCAAACCATTCAATGAAAGTCCCTTTTTGTCCCCTTTAATTTTTAAAATCGCATATTCTAACGCAAAGTTAAACAGTAGTGGTGGACAAGGCATCACCTTGTTTCAATTCGTTGCGAATCTTGAAACTATCTGACATATTATTCTGACTATCTGACACCTATCTGTACTCTGCTTGTGAGGTCGTTGAGACACATCTTCACTAGTTGAACCAATTTTTTCGGAATTCCAAATCGTATCTCTTCGAATATGGTTATGTAAATATTATTATTATTACATTATATTGTGACCTCTTCTGTAGCTTGGAAGGCGTTTCCCAATAGATGTATATAGCAACTGTTAGCCAGGACTTCGATTCTGTGCTGATCTTCGGATTGTTGTCGCTTGGTAGTCTTCCAGGCGCTCACAGGGTCTGAATGACGATGTCCTGAAAGAGACCATAGAGTAGAACATCATCCAAAGGTGTAGTGAACTTGAAGAAAACGCTTCTGGTGTATGGTTAAACGGTCAGGCATCATGTGCACCACACAAGGAAAACGTACGAATTAAGCAAGTGGGTACCCCCACACACTGTTGGAAACCAAGAAGAACCAACGAGTGACAGCCTGTTTATAAATGCTTTCTCGGCACGGCAACACAACCTTATTTGATCGAGTACTCACCAGTGATGAAATGTGGGTCCTTTATAAGACTCTCAAGCATTTACAGACATTGGTTGACACCGCGGGATCCTCTCCCTCACACCACAAGACCACATATACACCCACCCAAGATCATATTCTGTATCTGGTGGACTAGTCACCAATACCACCGGGCCAAATAATCACTGAGGAACTGTACTTGCAGAAGTTGGAAGGTGTGCAACAGAATAAACCAGCATTGATGAATCGCAAGGGTATAATTTTTCTTATCGAAAATGCCAGGCCGCAGGCGGTGCTGGTGGCCAGAGATACCGTACAGCGACTTTGCTGTGAAGCACTTTGGCATCCATCGCACTCCTCGAACCATGGTGCAACAGATTGTCACCTCTTCAATTCCCTGAACAACCACCTTTGTGCGAAATGCTTCGCCAATGAGACAAACATGCCGCTGGCACTCGCGGCTTTCTTTACGTCTAAGAAAACGTTGTATCGCCAGGGTATTGCGCTGAAGAAACGTTGACAAAAAATGAGGGATGCCGATGGGGTTTACTGTGAAAATTAATGGAAAGTTACATTTTCGATATAATGTCAAAGTAATCAACAGAGGCATCCATCACGCTCTGCCAACATTTCTGCACCTGTGCAATGGACTTGTGCTAAAAATGGGGAGGGGAGGTCTTGGACATAAAGAAGGCATGGTGCATCCCGCAAGTCTGCCTCCTTGGTGAAAAATCTCCCGCGAAGGTGGTTGTTCAAGGAATAGAAATGATAAACTTTTTTGTTGTTGTTGTTTTCTCTTTCAATAGCCGGGATTTTAACGCCATCTGATGAAAATGCAGAGCAAGGAAACAGCTCAGTTCTAAAATTGATCTACAGCTAGTTTCACGGATTCAATCCTTTATACTTTCCAGAATTTGCAGATCGTTAGATTTTTTTTCTCGGCTCTGAGACTATTATTGCGAAATGTTAGTACCGTTTCCTCTGGTTTTCTTTTCGTACTATCTTTAAGAGGGCTTTTCAATTCACACTAAGACGTTTACGTCCTCTCTTTCACGTCTTTCTCAAGAATGGACATTGGTCATTAAAGCGTGAATGGAACACCTTATCGACGCGGATTCATGCGGAGTGCAACCAACGAAAACCATCCAAGCAAACTCAACACGCACAGCTCAATAGAAAGTGATAAACTTGGAGTGGTGGCCAAGAGACTGGTTTTCAATGCAGTCTCTGTCTCTCTTTCTCACTCAATTCTCTCTCTCTCTCTCTCTTCCTCACTCAATTCTCTCTCGCTCTCTCTTCCTCACTCAATTTACTCTCTCTCTCTCCGTGTGTGTGTTGTTCTTGTTTCTGCCTGTTCACGAAGTTTCTATTGAAATCTTCTGGTCTATCAGGAAGAAAACAATGAGGTAAATGCCAACGTTAAGTAATTACTAGAGATTCTATAGAACTACTGTAGAAGTACCAAATTGCAGGGCAACATAAAGATCAATAAACTACAGAAATTTAGACCTTTCAATTTGGTTTGTTTTTTGGAATTTTAATTCAGAATTTTTCAAGCGAATTGTAAATATGAGTGAATTGTATGTATTCAATTCTTAATATTATCTAAAGTTCAGAAATTACCTCTACAACATAAATATCTTATGTATACAAATGTTATGTAGTTTCAAATTAGTGAAATCTAATTCAAAAGTACTCTTTATAGTTTTAAAGCCTGAGGTTTTTAAAGTGGATACGCGCGTTCAAACCTAAGAAAAGAAAACATCATTTGATATCATTTGGACACAGATCAAACCCATAGTTGATTCAGTCATAAACTTCTTCACAACCGTTGCAACATGAAGATTGAAGTACAATGAGACTTTTTCAGAACGAAACTTCCAAGGAGAAACTTACCTTACGTGGAAATTTTGGTAAGAAGAATAGCTGTATTTAAGTAAGAAGAATGGCATAGAAGATAAAACTGTATGCCGTCAGTTATAATGAAAATAAATCATCAAACTTAATTGTTCTAACCTATCTCTTTGTAAAATTTTGAAAATATATATAACGAGAAAAATCTTACTTTTCTGACCTACATAAGTGAATTTTGTAAAATGCTGAAAAGTGTAAAAGTTAACAATTAGAAGTATAAAAGATAATGTAAATTTCCTTTTCAAAGAAGAAATGAAAGAAAAAGTCGTTAACTTGCCGGGAAACTAACCCGCATGGTCATTTATCCGATGATCTAACCATTACACTAAGACGGCGATTTCTTCGTTGTTTTTTCCCACTGTTGTTTATTCTTTAAGAAGTTCAGCCCAACGTTAATAGATCCCTGAGTCATGTAGTAAGGGATAGGGAGCTGGCGGAGTTTGGCTTATAATAAAACACTCCTAACACGTAATGGGACTTCAGGCCATTAATACTACAGCGACAACGCAACGAGATAAAATTCAAACAGTTTTCTAGTTTAACAAGTTTCCTCGCACAGCAGCTTGCTCAAACAGGATTGAATTAGGTTACTTATAACAACCTGCAAAATGTTGTTCAAACAACTCACTTATGTTGTTACAATAAGGTTAATTTCATGCCTGTTTATGAAGTGCAACACGATATTAAGTTTGACAAGGTAAAGAAGGTAAGTGACTGACAACCTTGGTAAATCCAAAACTTACTATATCTAAAAAATGCCTATTACAAACTTATGCAATGAGTGCGGCAGGGATTCTTCAAAGGAAGTAAAGTACTTCCAGAAATTCTGTGGAGTCAGTGATTGAATCCAGCATGAATTGTATGAATCTCCAGCAGGTAGCAATAATTAATTTAGCGCTAAGTCGATATCTGTATCTCGGAGATAAACTGCTCTTTTTGAAAAACTCGGGTGCATAGTTCAGTGCATAGTTTTGTAGATTTTAACACACACTTCCACGTTTTTTGCAACATAATTTTGTATTTATCAATTGCCAGTTCTGCTACAAAACAATGATATAGTTACCTTGAGGAAAAGAATGCTTAAATCTAAAAAAACAATGTACTGAAGTCGAGTTTAGCTGGAAAGGACACAGTGCAACTTACTTTCGAGGTACAAATACCTCAAATACATTCCATATAACGAATTATTTTTGAAAACGTGTGTAGTTGTATAGCAATCAGGAGTAAGTCATTCACATGTAATGAGCGTTTTGTTTATTAGTTATCGTTGCCCGGTTGGATTGCAGTGACTACATACATTATTTTTACTTACACAGAAGGGCGTTTTAATAATGCTAATTTTGACCTACCTTTATTTCAGAGAATATATCAGAATCACCTACTTCCTTTAAGGATTCTCTTCTACACTTATTGTAAATTTTGGATTGTTCATTTTTGGATAGAAATGGTTTGTGTTTTTTGTTACAGTAGGCTGTACCTGCTCCATTATTAATAATACTGGGAACTCTAATTGAAGCTCTAAATTTCATTTTCTCACCTAGGCAGATTATGTAGATTTGATAAAGGACGATATAAATGCACTATGGAGTAACACCGATGCCTTAGTAGAAGCTTGCGTTGCGATAAGTCTACAGGTCAACGTAGAGAAAATAAAATACGTGATAACAAACAGAAACACAGAGGATGAAGGAAACAGAGACATAATATTTTTAGAACAAGATTATAGAGAAAGTAAACATGCAATGGCATTCAGTGACTAATTTGTAAACCAGGTTTAAGAATTTAGAAATCAGTTAAATAAGCATAATTATTATTTATAGATTTGTTATTGTCATTTAAAGATTTATTATTGTTATTGTATGAATATGAGCTATGTCAAAGCCAATAATAATGTGACTTGCACTGCGAGCAGTATCATTTGTATTTTGAGTTTGCAGTTGATGTTAATAGATGTCTACTTTTTGTAATGTGAGTATAACATGGAAGCAGGATTAATACATTTTGTAGTTCGGGTTTGAATGTTTGTAAAAGGGAACATGAGTACAGAATGTTAACTGTATGTCATTAAAATAGTTGCCAGTTAAAGTTTGTTGTTTAATATCTGTTGTTAAATGTCGCAATAAGTTGTACGACTCTTGTACCTATATGCCTATGTTGGGTTACGACAGTTAGAGGAACTTATAGAGAAAATTGATGTATTCTTAACGCTCTTAAAATAAATACCTGTTGACTTTATTTCCGTCTTGGCTTCTTTTGTTGGAGAAGTTATTATATGGGGACTAGGTTGCTGAGAAGCACCGCAGCTTCAGATAATAAGGTATTCTCTACTCTACAGGATGAGATATTTTCTCATCATCCTCCTCCTCCGCACCACCCCGTCCAGTAGTTGTTATTGCTATCGAATTTTGAAAAATGTGTAAATATTTCTGCGAAACCTCTTTATATTGTACCCATTTTTCTTCTACACTCATGCTTTTATTATTTAAAATTTCATTCATCTCGTCATCGAGATTAGATATAGTTTGATAATAATGTAATTTTTCGGGCGAAATTAAAATGTTTTTTTTTCGCATGCTGCATTATTTAAACAGACTATATAGTAAACCTCCAAGAATGGGTGCAAGCAATGCAGTGAGAAGACCATCTTTTTGTACAACTATACGTTTTTTCTTTTGTTTTAGCGTCGGCCCTTTCTTTACCAATACCTAAGCTGATTTTTATATTTCCGCAATTTATTTTTCTCCTTTTTATTTAACGGAACGTTTTCTTTCAATACGTTATAGGAACATTCACAAATACAACGAATTAATTCGGAATCTGCATTTTTTAATATCGCCTTGCGTGCTTTAGGTTTTGCCTTTGCTAAAAGTCTTAGTAAGTGTGCATTCTGCTTATTAATAATTTTTTGCGTCTATTATAGTAAAAAATAGTTGTTAAAATATATAAAATATTAAAGTTAGTATTATTTTACAGGCACATAAACATAATTTAATGAATCCGAGGGGTAAACATTTGTTTGAACACACTGCTCATCGGGAGTATTCATGCTTCTCATTATTAGTATTTATGTATCTCTTAATCTATAGTTCGCTTGTGTATTCATTATCAGTCTTTCACATTGTTACATCTACACAGGTAAGACAAAATCATTATAAATTTGGTGGATGAGACATATTGCTAGTTTACTTTTAAAAATCAAATATAGTCTTACAAATGAACTCCATGCCATTTTACATCTTCTATTTATTTCATCCAGCATATTGGTATTCTAAGTTTTAAGCTGGCCTAGGTAAGCATACTCATCAAGTATGCCCATTGGCTCTCCGATAATCATTTTTCCTTCTTTTCACCATGATGGTAGTACATTAGTTTTGTTTAACTTAGATACAATCTAAGTCTTATTTTCAAACTCTCATTAGTCATTATTTTCATTCTGCTTTGTAGTCCTTCTACACTTGAAGCAAACAGAATTATGTTACCACCATACTGTTGCTGATTAATATATTCACAAATGATTTTTATTCCAACTTCATTCCAGTTTAATTTTGAACAGAGTGCTTCCAGAACTTGTGAAAATAGCTTTGGAGAAAGTCAATCTCCTTTCATTAATCTTTTCCAGTTTAAAAAATTTCACTCTCTTAATATAGTAATGACAGTAGTGATAGTGCCATTGAAGTAAATGTTTCATGAAGAGTGAACTATAAATGAGCTAGTGAGGTTCGAGGACAAGACCTACATTATTTTTGTAAACTATGCTAATAGCCACTGCATTCAAGGAATCCCCCTTTGGAGTTTGAACCCGTGACCAAAGGTATAAAAAGTAAGCGCTCTAACCTTTCAGCTAGTTCAACGTTATGATTCCTAGTATTTTATTGCATGTTCAAATAGTTTAAGTATTAAACTCATAGAAACCAAGTGGATGGAAAGCTTTTTTCATAATTCAAGTTCATATTAATTAGGCGTTCTCCAAAACTTGATTTAATTCTTCTATGTTAGATCTAAAAGGAAGTTCAGCTTGATCTTTCTTACTTAAATTAAAGTTTTCCTTTAATATGATTCAAAGTTTTCTTTAGCGATAAAGCTCTAAGGTGAGTTCTAGTAATATAATGTGAATTGTATTATACAGACCAACCAACTTTTTTCATTATTTTTCTAAATTATAAAAAATGATTATTAATATCATTTTACTTCTAAAATCTAATGTTTCAGATCTATATATATATATTGATATGCACCGAAGGTACATTTAATGTATAAAATAAGTTTAGTATAAAGTGTATTAAGAAAACAATGTCGAACATACAAGGTGGGTTGGTTCGATGTAAGTGCAACTAACTTTCACTCTTGCTTACCTAATACAGGCACAAGCGGGAAGATCTTCGTTTCTATCGGAACTATACTGATGATTTATCTTCATCCAAAAGCCATGTTAAAGAAAGGAGAAAGACGGATATAATCTTTAAACTAAATGCAGTATGTTCCTTGCATCTAGTTCAGAGGATATTGAACGATATACTAGTTTCATAGTTCGCCTACATTATTCTAACACTGTCGCACAAAAATTCCGTGGTTTAACTAAACCCTACTTACATTAAAGCATATTATTGAAACTAGTATACAAGGTAACTTCTTTGTTACTATGCGTGAAAAGAATAATTCATGATGTTCTTGGGATAAACTAATTTCTGTAAAGATGAAATGTTTAACCACCATAGTTTATTTCATCTGTGTTCGATTTTAAGTGTAATATGACTAAGGTTACTACCTCTCCTGCATAATACGGGATTGTCCCCGTATTTTAGATAACTTTACATGTCCTGTATTATATGTAGTAAATTCACACATAGGGCCTATAGTTTCAAAATAAAAATTATCTTCATAAACAAACCGTCATTTACTCTTTTCCAACTGTTTATTATGCACACTATCAGATTCTGTTCAAATCTCCAGACATCAACCAGAGGTGAAACCAGGTCACTTTTGGGTGACAGGGCCAAATCCAAACCGAGGGTGACCCGACCAATAAACATGGTCTAATTTGGGAAATATAATAAACCGGGAATTTTCAACGGCTTATTTTTCATGCTGTAAGGGTCCTGGTCACCCTCTGACTAAAACACTGTTCAAACGCAGGAAAAAAATAAAACTCTGGTTTACTTTCCGGATCACAGGATTCAAACTCGATCCAAAACGACCCAATTGACCCGTTTCAGCTTTAGCCTTCAGATGTAACCGGTGTATTGATCTAAGCCAAAGTTTCCTAAAGGTCATAAATCAATTCGATTCGATGAGACTCTAGGACATGGATATAATACTTGCGCCTCCTGTTTACTCTAGTTGATAATACACTGCAAAATAGGGTTCAATCTGTTATGCTATATAAGAACACAAATTTAGTCCCCACGGAAATATATTGTGCAAAATTTTACTTAAAATCAAAATAGAAGTGGAGAAAATGGGAATATATGTATTTGGTTTTGTTTCAGTTGTTAGTGAAACAAAAACGCTTGATCATCTTTGGGAATAAGTAGCCAACATGTGAATGTAGCATGTAACATTCCTCACCTATCAGAAAAGGAAAGACAGTTTTGAACATTCTCTAATGCCTACCATATAGTGAAATGCATTAAAATAACTTATTTACTTAGCTACTCCTTGGATTATATATATCTCTCACAACTTCACTGTGGCAGTAACAAACGAATCCCATTAGGTTGTATCCTGAGTAAAATGAAGCTAGATTTCACCACAAACACCTATTTCTCAAGGACCTTTTCTAATATTGTCCTGCTAAGATTGTCTCAGTCTTCCCAATGGTGTCTTTGCATCTGCTTTTCCATCCATAATGGAATATAGTCTTCATTGTTCTGCTATCCGAGCTACATGGCCTGTCGATCTTAGTTGTGATAATGTTATTATTCTTACAACATTCGATGAGTCATACCATGAGGGCAATTCTTTATAGTAATCTGTATAGTCTCCTAAATTCTCTGTTAATCTTATCCCGTTTCCGACCATATATCTTTCTCAAATTCTTATTTACAAGCATTCATAATTTATGTTCATTACTTATGCTCATACTCCCTCTTTCGAAGTCGTAAAGTATTGTTGGGAAAATAACTGTACTGTATTTAATAATGGTGTGCCACAAGGCTCTATATTAGGTCCTTTACTTTTTTCAATATACTCTTCTGACCTACCTCTTACATTGAAGCATTCTCAAGTCCATTCTTATGCTGATGATACACAATTATTTATCTCGTCTCCACCCAGTCTATTAAATACCAAAGTGATACTTCTTAATAAAGATCTCAATGATTGGTGCGTCGGTAATGGGTTACTAGTTAACCCACAAAAATGTATATTCACGATCATAGGAACAAAAAATAACCTGAAGAATATATTTCCGGATGAAATTAAAGTGAACATAATGAACGTAAATATTCCACATTCCAAGGTGGTCAGAAATCTAGGAGTCCAGATGGACGGAAATCTTACATGGAACTCTCATGTGTCCACCCAGTGTACGAAAGATCTGTCAACCCTGCGGTAACTTTATAAACTACGCGAATATTTCACGAAAGAGACTAAATTCTATCTTGTCCGTAACCTTATCCTATCTCTTTTCGATTATTGTGATGTAGTCTACGGACCGGGCTTAACCCTGATACAAAAAATACAAAATGCCTGCGTAAGATTTAGCCTTGGATTTCATAGATCGGAACATGTACTACCAAAATTGAATAATGAAAATATGTTTACTATGTCAAGGAGACGTAACTTGCACTATTGTTTAATATTTAAACTTTTAAAAAATAAATCTTCCCCCTACCTAACAAATAAACTTAACCCTCGTAGAACTGTTCATCACTACACAACACGTAATAGTAACGCCCTTAATGTCCCCCGTTTCAGACTCTGCAAAACAGCTGGTTCATTTTCTGTTTCGGCAGCAAGAACATGGAACTCTCTGCCAATCAGTATTACAAGTTCTACCACCTACATTGCGTTCAAAAATATGGTCAAACATTTCCTCCATCGGAAGCAATTACTAAGCTCAAACTCTTATGACCCAACCTGACAATTTCACTCATTGGTGTTGTGTAATTAAAATCATTATATATTTGTAACGGCTTTTTTTCTCTCTCCTCGTAGATATGTAACTGTTGACACCAATAAAAAAAATGTGTGTGTTTGGTGTCTGTATCTGTGTGTGTGTGTGAGTGCATTTAGTATATAGGATTGTTTATTATCATTATTATTACTATTATTACTATCATTATTGTGCATTATTCTTTTATCATTCTTTTTTTTGTATTGTATTTCGCTTACATTACCAACACTGTATATTTCATGTATTGCCGTATTATTGTTCATGTATTATTGTTGTATTGCCCTTACTAGTGGCTAATGTGCATTATTCTTTTTTTCTTATTGTAATACTGTAACCATACTCTTATTTTGACAAGGGTTAGGTGGCAGAGCAGCCATAGGCTGAACCTCGCCCGCTTCAATAAAGATCATTTCAATTCAATTCAATTTTCAATTTTAACTTCATTAATATTAATCTCAAGCTTAGGAGTTTGTAAACTATTTTTGTTTGGACAACTAATTCGGGAGGTGTAACTGTTTTCTGGACTAGCTGTTCACTTATTGCCAATTTTGTTTTCTAAATTATCTGTTTTAACTATTTTCAACTTCAGCGGAAAAGTAAATACGTATGGAGAAGAAATAGTGATTTAATATTTACCATGAATAAATTAAACCTTATAAAATATGCTTATTAGTACAGTAAAGAATTTCATTCTAGGACTTTCTTTTTTGTAAAAAACTGCAAAATATAAAGCACATCACGTGAGTTATTGTATATGAATTTTAAGTGCTATTCATAACCGTTATTTTTGATAACAGTTTAACGAAAAGCAACAGTGATTAGTAACAGTTATATGGACTAACCACAGATACTCATTTTCACACTTTTCCATTTGTTAGTAGAATTTACTCGAAACTATTATTTTTGATAACAGTACAACGAAAAGTGACAGTGAATTGTAACAGTTATATGGACCAACCACACATACTCACTTTCGGACTTTGCCAATTTTCAGTAGAATTTAGAGTAAAAAAAAATCCAAGTGAAAAAATCTTAAAAAGTTTTCTACAAAGTATGTTTGAAACGCATTGAAAATATTTCTTTTTACTTATTTCTCAGTTATCCATACTCTACAATATTGATTTAAGCAGTTTCATGATAAAAATAGATGATTTAAGTTAGGATAGGCATTGGATATTCCGAGAATATCCAACCCCGATTTTTCAATTTCATGAAACTATACAGTATTTTGACCACTTTCATCTGTTTTAAAGAAAGCATGGAATAGCTATTGTTTAATAAATTATTCAAACACCGTTTTCCATGCAATCATCAGAGGTAGAGAAGAAATTACAAATCAGTTTGCCTTTCAATTGTCACAAACTTCCAGAAAACTTGCAACTCCAAAGTTAGATTTTCAAAAATAATTGAATTAAATCATTCAAATGTGCGAAATTAAACATCTGATTTCTTTTATAGTAATAATAATTTATACCTGCAATGATTTTGTCAACATTTTCACTTTACAAGAACGATTTATCTGTTAGCATTTAAAAAATGCATGATAGTACATAAAGTTTTACACTCTCATATAATCTGATCATTATTACTTCACATATAATCCAGCTCTTCTCATGTTAGATCTCGTTTGCATGGCATAATATTTTAACCTTATCGTTCAAAATGATTTGCAATTATTACTGTTGTTTAGCTTATTTGCCGCCCGGTACTAAAATGTTATCGTTGTCAGTTAACACTCGTTAAATTAGCTGCAATCGGCGTTCCAGCCAATTGTCCTAGCAAACTGCTGATGCTCGGACACCTGTGTTTGGGTTGAAACTCTAATACTTGTAAATGTTTAGGTGTGATTATATTAAATTATCATTATTATTATTATTACTATTACTTCTATTATTATTATTATTATTATTATTATTATTATTATTATTATTATTATTACTTCTATTATTATTATAAGTTTAAATCGTGTATATGTCTGTTGTTTCTATTCCTCTTCTATGCTAATCTTCTACCCAATTAATGCAAAAGCAGCAAATAAAAACTTAATATAATAAAGCTGAAATAAGCCTGAAATATAATTGTTTATATTTTTGAATTTTTTATATAAAATAAGGTTTATGCAAGTTAAGTTTTCATGTTGACTTGTTAAGCAAAGGACTGTAAGCCAGCGACTTGAAGGTTCAAGTATTAAATCATATCTGTGAAATTGATACTTCTAGCTGAACATTTTAAATAAAAGGTGAATAGTACGTATAAAAGACTATAGGAAAGCACTGTAAACTATCTTACAATCAACAATTTCGTTAGCACTGGTTTTCATGAAAACAATACGTTCCCGAGTATTACAAGTGCAAACAACTTATTCTTTGAAGTACTGTAGGTGCAATACAGCAAAAAGTCCGCCTCGATTCTATGCCTAATTAAGCAAAAGAATGCTAAATAATACTAATGATATTCGATGTTGATCTATAAAGATTTGAAAAAAAAAAAGAAGTTGAGCATTTCTGTCAAGTTTTTACAAAGCCTTCTTCCAATGATAGTTTATGAAATTTCTGTTAAATACATGCTAATAATTATATACGTCATAATTGTAAAGTGTTATCTCGTGGTATTGCCAAGCAATATCTTTAAACCTTTAATCCGGGCTAAGTAAAATCTGCCTAAAGGCCTTAAATTGTTATCTTCAATCGGGTAAAATAAAGCGCTTTTAATTAAGATTCTCTTTTTTTTATTTCGCAAAAAAAAGAAAGAAAAAATAAAAGCCGTTCCGTGTGCAATATAGATACATCTTAAACAGCGCATGGAAAATGTGAGCCACATATTTTTACCTATAGTACAAAGTAAGGTAAGGTGATCAGTCCTAGGCTTAACCGGCTTTACCTTCCCAAGATGTCCAAAAATATCAATTACACTATGATATTCAGTTTCGAAAGAGGGTGAGTCCACCTTAAAGCGTGAGGCGTAAAATACTGTAATAAAGTCTTCAGTGTCCTGTCTGGCATTTAAGCTCGGGCCGGACCATTTGTACTAATATTATTTCAGCGTAATATATAAAGAACAACTAAACAAATTAAAAGTGTATATTCCGACAAAAAAAAAATTAAAAAGAAAATATATTCCTCAGTTCGATAGGGTTCAGGGGTGGTCAGTTCTTTGCTTCACCCCTTTATCTTCGCAAAATGACCGGAAATATCAAAAACACTCTGCTATTCAATTTTATAAAAAACTCAGTGCACCTCAAATAAAAAGATTGCAATAAAATCTCCACTGTCCTGACCAAAATTTTAACCTGGGCTGTGCAATTCATAGTGCTGTGCAATATTTCGCCCTAGTAGGTAAACGGCAAGTGTACAGAAAAGCACATAAACACAATTAAAACTATATATTTCTGCAGAAAAATTAAACAAATTATATTCCTCGCTTCATTAAAACTCAGCATTTTGTCTTTAGTGCCGGGGATCATCAGTTCAATCCCCGCTCGTAGTATGCAATATCCTTTTAATAAAATAGCCAACAGTTCAATAAATGTAAAAGTTATCTAAAAGCATTTAAACTAATTCAAACTCCAAATCGACTTCAAATAATTTTACCAGTCACTTAATCCATAGTACAGCACAAATATAATTAAGCATCAAATAAAATAAAGTTGTTAGGGCTCTTTGTTTTCAGATACTATAAAAAGTATCTATTTCACCAGTAAATGATAATATTCTTAAATGGGAATGTGTATAATATCCATGCTTTATACGATCCATGCTTCCAAATTCATTTTCTATTATTGTCAGGTATTTTCAAGGCGTATAATACAATTCAAGAATGGGTTTCAGTAAAAAATGCTAAAAATTAAAATGTTTTCTGAAAAAGCTTGTCAAAATGTTCACTTTAGAAGGATTTCAATCAACTAATTATCATAATCAAGTAAAATGTTAAAATCTGCTTGATATTTCTGGTCGGCTTCGCAAGGGAAATCAAAATATATCTTCTTCCCATCCATTTACATAAAAATATATTTAATATTTCTGAACAACGCAAATAATAAAAGTATTCACGTTAATCTTTCTGTTTTAATCAGGACAAGTAATACCACCCACTGTTTCATCACAAATGGTTCACCTATACCTTCAGCTCAAAAGCTGCATTTGGACAAAACATTCAATTTTACTAAAATCTTCGCTAAAATAAACAGAGATTCTATGCGTATTTTCAGTTTCGGGGGTGCCTATCAAAATTTCATAATGTGTTGTGAATGGAATTGATCAATATTTTAAAATTTAAAGTAATTGTACAATCTCTTCAAGGAATCAAGCTGTGTCAGCAAGGCAGTGCTAAATCACAATTGCTTCACCTAGAACTTCAGATCGAAAGTTGCCTTTAGACAGAACATAAATCATGACTCCCCCAGTCGAATATGTGTATAACTCAAAAATTAAAACAAATTCAACTTCTGTTGCTGGCCAAAGTATTTAAATATTTTCAAATGGCTCACTATACTTTCATAGGAAAATATTCGTTTCACATTATGGAAAGTTTTAAAAATTAATGTGATGCAAAGAGATAAAAACTATTTTATTGAAATTGTTCCGTCTCCCGTTGGAGATTTTTATTAAAAGACTCATAAAACAGAATCTAAATTAGTCAAGTTCGAAGTTCAGTTCTATCAACAAAATGCAAAAGAATTAAGTGGTGGGTTCGAATCCTGCGGCCGGTCATTTTCCAAAATTATTCGTAAGACATTAAAAATGATATTGATCTGGGATTTTTCATTTCGGCAACTATTTTTGCGCTAATTAAAATGTGATGTGATTTAAAAGTATTCTTCAAGTTCTATTAAATATAATTTTAAGAAACTATTTACTTTTTCTCAAATCTTGTAACAGAAGGGCCAAGTTAGACGTAAAACAAAATTCATAGACTTCTCTACAGAAACTGAACAGTTGAAAAAAAGGCAAAGGGTCAATTTCAAGTATTTATATAATTCTAATAGTTTTACTAGACTCTAATACTAGACCTTTAGTCGCGCCGTCAGAAAAAGAAATCTCAGATTCTATTGTAAACTTAAAAGCAATTTTCCAAAATATCTTAAGTGCCGACAGACGAGCGTTACCAATAGGCTTTGGCTAATGACATGTCAGCTTTCATCAGTAATGCATCTTAAAACGAATGTTATTTATGAAACTGACTGTCAGTAAATATTTATACGATATCTCCAACTAAATGCGTATGTACAACAGTAATTCTTAAACTATGATACAATCTGTTTCTCAAACACAACCCTCATCAAGATGACACTTCAAAAGGACGGGGCTTTCTGTCGCCATTATGATTTATTATACATCAGTCGAAACCGCTTAAGTCGAAATAACGGAATGCATTTTTCATCGTAACTGTAAACAGAGAAATTTCCAGAAATTCTCTCGGTATAACAGTACGAAAATTCTACTGGTCAGTCCGTCACAGAAAGATTTCTTTGCTAAGGACTGTTAGTCTAAGAAAAGCAGTCTCCAGTATCTCTCCGTTGTTCAAGCACTGCACACTTAAATGATGAACTCTACAATATTTCTTTATAAAAGAATATCAAATTAATAAAATGCAATCTAATACGCGATACCGGGTTTCACGGGCGCAGAGCAGGTCCTATCTTTGCCGTGGGCCGCTCAACAAATAATGTAACCCACCCAAAAAATAAATCAGAGTCCTGAATAAATATTCATATACTACATGAAATGTATTCTATTACCATATGTTCCACAGTTTTCTGCGATACAGGGTTTCATGGACGGGCGAACGACGCGGGACGGTGCGGGCGGGACAACAAATAATAAAATGGCGACCGATAAATTTATTTAAAAAAAATAAAAGAATTAATATCTCCTATTCCTCTGGTCCGATCTCAACGTAAGTTACAGACTACCTGCATAACACCTATAGCAACACTACCAAATATCAAGAAACAGCCTCAAGGCCATATAATAGCAGTAGTACCAAAAAGGGCGATTTCCTCACCTCTTCTACTACCTTGCAGTTACCGGTGGAAGTTCTAACATACGCACGTGTACTTATCCTTGACCAACTTAGCGTCAGTTTAAAGCTCTGAACACTGAGCATAACTGAGACCTCGACAGGGCACAGTGGGCCAGAGAGCCCTAAAACCTGGCCAAACCCCAAAAATTTAAGTTCATAGAAGGGTCTATCACAGAGCAGATATGATCCAGGCATGTCCAAATCGTATACATCTACCAGTGTTACTGACATATGTTCACTCTTTTGGTCACAGTGAAAGTCAAAATGAAACTTTCTAAATGTTCTGTATTCGTGTGTATTTTCTAGGTTAGAGAAGGTTAAATCTGCGATCTTGTACGGATATTCGCTTCACATCCACGAGTGAGTAATATTTTTTATTCCATCTGTGTACATTATAATTCAATGATATACATCCAGTTGTGACGTTCCTTTACCAATTCCATGGATGCTTGTGAAGAGGTAGGTTGTAAATCACGAAAAACCCACAAAATTTTTATGGTTGACGGAGGTTTTTAATCCGAGCAAGGCGGATACAAGACCTGTTTTTAGCTAATATGGTACTTTAGTTATTCCTGTTTCTTAAATATTTAGCGAATTTTGGTCGTTTTTTGCACCTTTTGAATTTAAATGGATATTAACTGTGGATGGTGTGAGAGTTTTCTAACCAAAATACACCACTTTAATAAACATTTTATTTTGTTTTCGCAGAAATGCCATATAAAACAACTAAAACAAAACTATTTAAGGTTCCTTCATCTTGCATTTAGCAATTTTAATATCAGATTCGTACTCAGCGACCTCGAACACCTCTAAATACCTCATTTCAGATCCATACCATGGATTTTTTTAAAAAAAATGTCCGCCATAATGATTTTTATAATTCTGATATCAGATTCGTAATCACCGACCTCGAAAACCGCTAATTGACCAATTTCAGATCCATAGCTTGTTTTATTGCAATTTGAGTCCACCATTTTGAATTTTATAATTTAGGTATCAGATTTGTAATGAGAGACCATCTAAACCTATGTATACCAAATTTCATAAAATTTAAAACACAACTTCTTATTTTGGCTAGGTTTTCGGGGTTCCTGGACCACAGGTGCGTAAATACGGGGTGAAGAAATCGAGACTAAATAATAATCAGGGCTTATCTGTCGAAGAAAGGGTTCTGAATCAAACAAACGCCAGATACAGCTAAGAGGTCATTTTACACTGGATATAACAACGGGAAGGATTTGGGAAGGAATCCTCCAGGACGTTTTGCTAGGCACGGTACCATCCCGGCGTTGGCTCGACTTCGGATTATGGGACTTAGTCGAACGTGGCGATACTCAGGAAGTCTTCCGGATGACGTTTCTATAACAAGTTCCCTCAGGGCAGCGTAGAACATTAATCGCCCTTGTACTTAAGAAAATACTATGTTATGTTGTGTTGGGATAGATTAGGTTGAAGTTGGTGCACTTTCAATTTTTACATTGGTTCATATTGACTTCTAATATGGCCCTTGTACCCTATGTTTGAAAAAAAAAAACATGTACAGATGTACTGATATTCTAGGACGTAGGTTAGAGCCCAGCAGGACCAGGTTCGGCCCCTTCGTTACAATAATACCATTGAAGATTTGCGGTGCAGAGATTTACTCTTCTAATATGGCTCTTGTATTCTAAATTTGAAAAAAAAAAACATGTACTTAAATTCATGGACATAGGTTAGAGCCCCGCAGTGCTAAGTTCGTCCCCCTATCACTGAATATTTATGCAGCAACTGACACTACCATCGCTCGTGAGTTTGCAATTTTCTGTTTCGGTGGGTTAGGTTCAAATGTGTGGATTTCCCATTTTTACATTAGTTCATATCGGAGACATAGCTATGTGGACATAATTCTTTCAGAGACATGGGGGGAAGGCAAGGTCAAAGTGGGGTCAGTAGTGATCAGCACAATGAGTTCTGTCGCCACCAAATTGCTTTCAAGATGGCGGGCACGTCCCATATTCCGAGGTCATTTGCCTGGTATGACTGCAAGAAACCCTGGAAAACGTGTCAGGATGGTCCACGGTGGGAATCGAACCCACGACCTCCCGAATACAAAGCCAACTCTACTAACATAGCTAACTGGCTCGGTATTTTTTTTTCAATGTTTATATTTTGATGGATTGAAATTTAGACTCCTGCGAAAGATTAGCCATAAGCATGGGTGCAGAGCCTGTTCGTTACGTCCTGGATTTCAATATGAAACGATCTTCAAATTCGAAAGTCTCAGGCCAGGTCTGGGTATTTTTCTTTCTTTTCTAAAATAGTTTGGATTTGCGTAGCAAAGTTGTGTAATTACGGTACTACTTAAGCACAAGGAGCGCAGAGAAAGATGCATCAAATAACGATTGTACATATTTTCAAAACGTTATACCGGTACGTGTAGTAAACCTGATTTATTGACTTCGAGCATTAAGTACAGGGGGTAAAAAATTACCTTTTGGGCACGAAACAATAGCACATTACTGTAAACATTAAGTAAAAGGGCACTTTTGTCCTTCGGCAAGTAGAAATTTATATACGGGAAGTATTAGTAATGAAGGATGTAGCATGTGCCCTTGTACTTAATGTTTGCAATGATGTTTTATTGCTCGAGCCCAAAAGGTAAACTTTTACCTACAGGGACATATGTTACATCGAATTTGAAGTGTGCAGCACCCGTGTTTTAAGTTTTTCTCAAATCGCGAAGTTAACTGTGATAGGTTAAAAACAGGGACTGCTAGACATGAAGTAGAAAAGCGTGGGTACCATAGCACGCAAAATTACGGTACATAAAACAGAGGCCTTAGACTTTACAAATAAGGGTGCTCTCTTTCCACTCAGCTCCAGTCCTTACCAAATTATTAAATTGTTTCATAAATAACGGTAATAGGTAGGTATTGTCTCACAATGCTGGAAATTAAAAAAATTAAAATCCTGTTAACTATTGCTGTGACACAAAATTTAGAAGAATTAAATAGTCTATCTTATTTTTCGAATACAAGATTTAAATACCTATGTATAGTACTTCTCAAAAATAATACCTTGTAATACAATTTTGTATATGGCCGTCTGTTTTGGGCTTCGATTGCGCTTGCTTGCTTGGGCGGCCCGAAAATGTACCCAGGATGCTTTGCGAAGTATTTCAAACTACACAAGATAGCAGATAAATATTTCTTACGCCATTATTTATCAGATACATCGAAACAGGTATATTTGAAGAAAAATACTATAAATTTGATGTTATTTGTTTGTAAAGATGTAGAAAAACTACGAACAATGTAATTTAATCAACGAAAGAGCATTTTTAGCAAAAAATTACATTGTTTTTTATTTTTGGCTGTACGAAAAATGCTGGTTGCTTTTGGACACAGAAAAGTGTTGAATTAACACAGCCATTTTTGCTGTGTGCTATTTTTAGCATTTATGGAAGGAGGGGGAATTCCTAGGTACCTATAGATACTTTCCAGGAAGCTTATTCCCTTTCTACGTTCTAGAGGAGAACTTACTAATAGCTTGGTGAAGGATATATAAAGGTAAGTAAGACAGTTCTGTCGCTTTTTCACCCACCACCTTTGAACATCGATATGTCACATAAGACGTACCTGGAAGATCAACAATAGTCACCATCAGCATCGACGACCTTCTGCCAACGTTCTGGAAGGCCATGGATTCCATCGCGGTAGAACTTGGTGGGCCGTGAAGCAATGAAGTGCATTTTGCACCTCTACTAGGGATTTGAACTGGCGTCCTCTAAGGTGATTGTCCAAGGAATGGAACAGGTGAAAATCGGACGGTGCAATGTTCGGGGAGTATGGCGGATGCAATAGTGTTTCCCATCCAAGGCGTAGAATGGTGTCCCGCGTCATCCTAGCCACGTGGGGCTTAGCGTTGTCCTGTAACAGGAGGATCCATTTGCGATTCAGAAGTGCTGGCTCCAGAGTTTTTAGTTTTTCTTGAACACGGCTCAGCTGCTGACAGTACACAGTTGCATTGATGATCTGACCAGCTGGTAGCAGTTCCCGATGCACGATGCCGCGAGGAGTCCACCAAACACACAAGACTGGTGCAGTGCTGGTTTCGGCTGTTTTGGAATCAGTTCATGGGATGCTAACCAATGATGACTTCGCCGTACAGGACCCACTTCTTATCACATGTCAACACCCTGTCCAGAAATGGCTCCTTCCTCACACGAGATAGCAAAGAAACACAGGTGTCTGCTCGCGTTGCCTTCTGGCCTGGAGTCAAATCATGTGGGATCCATCGACCCAACTTGTAGTGCTTCCCAAGTTGATGGAGGTGCTGCCGAATGGTTTCTCCACTCATACTGAATTGTAGTCCCAGTTCCCCACATGTCTGGCCACCGTTCGCCTCAATTGCTGCCTGAAGATCTTCATTTAGTACCTGTGTTGGTCTTCCTGCACGTGGTGCGTCTTCGAGTGTTTTGTCACTGTCCTTAAACTTAGTAAACCACCGCTGCACTGTCCGCGTAGTCACGACACCCTCACCAAATGCCTGGCATATTTTCCGCCCCGCTGCAGCTGGGTTTGACCCCAGTTTGAACTCGTACAGCATACACGCCCTTATGACGCTCTGTGAAGGTCCCATGTTCACTCTGTCCTTCCGCACGTTCACGGTGTAACTGAATTGCCACAACCAGATTGTATGTTGGCTATACCCAAACCAACAACTGACCTTCGCCTGATCTCCATTCGCATTCAACTCACGGTGTGAGGTTCAATTGAACACAGACCTCCACAAAAAGCGACAAAATTTTCTTCGTTCCCTTTATAAAATCATTTCAAGAATAAAATAAAATTGAAGTTAACATGTTTTTTAAATTAAGTGATGGAATCTAAATTCAGAATATAGTACAAATTGTTTTTATCAACAACACCGGACAGTAACATATCCAACATGTCTTACTACCTGGCGTCTTAGAGCTCTTCGTTCATTACCATGGATATTAATGCAGTGTGATCCAATATCCATTAGATAATTCGAAGACAAACACAGAGATGGCAAAACATTGTCAGACATAGAGCACTTTCAGTAATTCAGGGAAATTTAAAACTTTGAGTAATAGTACTTCATCAAATGTTGTGTTGGATTTCGAAAATTACAGGAAGAACATAATTTTTTATAAACAATGATAGATAACTTATGCGTAAGATTTCCTGTCGAAGAAAAGATTAGTTAAGTAAACGTTTTGTCCTGTCATAGCTATCATTATCCAAATGAGTTTATGGAAAGTGTACGGTTACCAGCATGCGATGTATTGGTTAGTTATTTCAAAATTGATCCACAGAAGTCATTACCAGACTTACCGAAGACCTAGAATGAAATTGTTTGTGAGGAGCAGAAGAAATTTCATCGGTTGTCAATCTCCACACACAAAACAAATGGAAATTTGCTCTTATGATTTTACAGATGACTAATGCTATAAATATACTGAACAAGGAAACTTTGTTTAATATGTTTTCATTAACGACATTGGCCTACCATTAGATAACCTTAAACTAGAGAAACGTGCTACTTTCTGGCCACCATTCAGCTAGGAATGAAGTAACACCAAACTTTCAACAAGCCAAGAAGAAAGGAACCACCTTCAGATTAATTTTGTGCCGCAGTAGCTCTTTGGTAAAGCGCTCACCTGGTACATGGGGTCTGCGGTTCGATCCCGGATCATGCCATGTGACTTTGTGGTGGACAAATACCATCTGCCTCGTAGATATTCTCGGGTTCATCCCCTTACCTCCCACTTTCTTAATTCCACTAATTTTCCTATAATCATCCATTCGGCTTGAGCCAAATCTACCTAAAATTCAAATTCAGATTCGTTTTAAGAGCCCTTGGTAATCAGGCTCCACTTGCAAACATATTTAAAAATAATGAACAATGATATTTTAGAAAGTTGGTTGAATGATTCTTAAAAATGTCTATTAAATGGAGTACTCCATAATTAGAAAATATTATTTGTTTTTGATGATGAAATTGAAGTCCCGGACCATACTGTCTCAAACTATGAACTAACCTTCAAAGATCTCAGCTAAGAGAAATAGGTTCAAAATCTGAAACATTTTATTTTATAAATGTTAATATGTATTAGATGGGTAGCTTTTCGAAATTTCAATATCGTTCTTGATTTGTTCGGCATTTTAAAAATACTGAAATAGGAGGTGTTAGCATCAATGTTTCTTAAGATTAGGATACGTAAATTATTACTTTAAAATACTCTGTATATCACGATTGGCTTCTTTGTGATTTTAAAACTTTCTATAGTATATAAGTTTGTGTGTTTGTCTTAGAAAGAGAGATATCCTTCTCTTGTGTTTTTCATTTACTACTATTTAGTAGACTACTATTCATTGACTGCTATTGGTATCATCTTCATAAAAAAGGAGTACGTTCAAAGAAATAAAAGTTATATGGTGGTGTTGTAAAATATATTTAATCTGAATTCGAATAGGGCAAGTGACCCTTGCCCCGCCCCCCCCCCCCTTCCCTTTGCCGACGTCCTTGGTCGCTATTGTATGTTGCATTGAGTATTCCTGTAATATGCGTTTGTTTCACTGTATGACCTGGACTACTAATCAGCCATTTCTTAACTATATATGAACAGGCTGACTTGAATGGTCCAAAGAAATCCTTATCCAAAGTCCGTAAAATATTACTTTAATGTTAGACTCAACGTACTAAAGGATTAAGATGTACCTTAAAAATCTGATTTTAACGCTTAAAATTAAATTTTAATAGCTCCATATTATGCATTGACTTTAATCTGTTGCATTAAGATTCCAAAGTTACGTTAGGATGTTTTGTGGTTGTTAATCACTCTCGTTAATTAATTGATTTTCTATGGAAATAATTGCCCTTTTGTTTTTTCAAAACTGTGATTAATTGTGTTTCAATAGCGAATAATGATCATTAGCGATTGTATTGTTTTAGACGTACTACTTTTAATCGTTTCCTTATCGTTTACTCCTTAGTTCCTAGTGATTTTGTAACGTTGCGCTTGCTGTTTACTTCTGCCATTGTTCTTCCACATCTTACAAAGTTTTCTATTTAAATACTAGCCTTCTTCCTTTCTTCTTTTACATTTTCCCATAGCCTGTACCGAAACGCAATAATACTAAATGTTGCGTATAGACGGAAGTTTGTGTATGTATTCATTTCAAAAAACTTTCTTGAATAGCAAAGAGCAAACCACCAGCATTATTTGTAACGTATCATAATAAGTTACTTGACATTAATAAATCACTATGAGCACAGTAATGTTGATAATGGCTTCAATGCTAAATATTAAATTTAGCATTGAAGTACAAAAGTATTATTATAAATATAATCTGAATTTGATAAACATTTCAGTAGAATAGGTTTAAAGTATTGGGTTGGTGCGAATGAAATGACCGCTTTGATTCCTGATGAGAAGCGCACCTCAGCAACACAACACAGATGTTATGATCCTGTATAGCAATTTGAACAAATGTCTTCTATGTAGAGAACATGATTAGCTTACTATAACGAGAATATACTTCGTAATACATTATTTAACTAAATGTGTACATAAACCTTAAGCGTCATCTAAACATCAAAATGAAGATATATGCGTGATCTTGTTTTCAGTATGTAAATCATCGTAAATAAATAGCTGTTCCCCGTTTCATCTCGATCATGTAGAATGCTGACGAACGCGAAAGGCAACAAGGAAAAGAATGATTAATTCCCACCGTTTTTTAAAAAAAGAAAAGTAAGAAACTTGGTTTGGTAAATAAAAAGGACAAGCGAAGTTGAACCGGCAGAGAGGCAAAGTGCTGTCCAAGCGTAACGTTATACAGATAAAAAGTATTGATCAGATACGTCAAGTTTCCGACGAGATCTTGTACAGTCATGGAATAAGTTAGACTTGTACAATTGAGGACAAAGTTATAGACCAAGATCCCATACAGTGAGCAGTTTCCATCAATCCATGACAATGTCTTTCGAACTTACATTTCATACTCTACTTAACGCGACTTTGACATTGAGACAGTGATTCGACTAGTATTGAAAACATTAACCATCTCTTAATTATGGCGCCAATTAGATGTTCTTGACAGAAATAATGCAATAAGTCAATTTATCATGTTGATTAAAACTGACAAGTTTTTTTAGTTAGACATTTTAAAATATTTCTTCTCTTTTCAAAATCTTCTTTCATTAGCAACAAAAGAAAACTTGTTGAATGTGTTCTATGGCTTTTAAAACCAATCTTCATGGCGAATTTCAGCTTTTTTAGCTCAATGAAAAGTGTACTTTTGATACCTAAGGTTTGAGTTTGACGTACGCAACTGATTAATTGATTTTAAAAAATCAAATCTATCCACGAATAGTCATGCCAAATTAAAGCCTTCTAGTCCAACGAGAAGTGCTCGAAAGTCGATGAAAGGGTAGACATACAGAAGCGTCTGGGGTTTTATATGAGTATGTAAATTTTATTTATACGTTTCGAAATTCTCGTGCATTTTATTTACACATGAACAATTTACCTCTACGCAAGAGATAATTAACGTGCCATGAACTACAAGAAGCATTAAAGTCCTGCAAAATACTGAATAATAATTTAATACTAAAAATTCTGAATATAGAAACGAAAACGCCAAAAATAAAGACTAAACAAACAAAAGCAGTTGTATAATATGTATTATTTATTAACGTTCCAGAAGTTTAACACCCTAAACTTTGTTGCGGAAACAAAGGGTATTGAGAAGCACTCGCTCTTAAAAACCTGGTTGCTCTAATGGATAGAACGTTTGGATAGCTAGTAGTGAGGCATGGGTTTGATTCTCAGTTGATATTACTTACTTCTTTTTTTCACTTATAAACAATTGTTCCTCTCTCAACACTTAACTAAATTCACAGAAATAGCTTCGAAACCTAAGGTTTTTTTTCTTTTGCATTTTCCAACATTTTACAAAACTCATGAACACAGGTAAGAGAAGTCATATTAGATTCTTGTTTCATTATACGCATTATAAAACTTTAGGCACTTCAAGGAAATAGCTGAGAAAAGTCACGTCAGATAGGATTTTTTTTTTTAAATTTCTACGTGATACAAAATTACCCAATGTATCTCCGTGCTGACGTAACTTTCACTTGGAATTACTTCGGCGACCGACTCGCTGGCTTTACACACTCACAATCTATCTGGGTTTTCTGCATATTAGCAGTTTGTAGTAGTAGTATTAGCAGTCAGAAGGAGTAGCACTATTAGTATTTATTGAATTAATAGTAGTAGTTGTTGTAACAACAGCGGAAAAAAGTTAGAGCTGCGCTTCTACTTACAATCGCAAAGGATCCGGTCCCTTGATAGTATTTTAGCCATACAAGCATTATTTTTTATAAAATAGGATGGCAACACTGACAACTGCCGTGCTTAGTTTCAAAACATTCACAGTACTTGTGTCGAATCATGTTTATGCCAAGTTTGTCGCAGCTAGGTGTAGTTGAATGGAAGCAATTTAAATAATTCATGATTTTTTAAAAAATGTGCTGACAATACTGAACTACTACACCAATCAAGACTATTTCGGCGGTTCTGAGCTAACCTAACTAAGACCTTTCGAAAGGCACATAATGTATGTCTCTACATCTTATTGTTCCAGATATATATTTTGGCATGAACTGACAATACTGACAACGGGATTTCTGCTGAACGGAAATAGCTGTGGTATGTTCTTACTGAGTCAAACAATGTTTATGCCAAGTTTAGTGCTGTTATGACTAAAATAATGGAAGCAATATGAAAAAAGATAATTTTATAGAAAATAGGCTAGCAACACTGGTAAGTGAATTTCTCGGCAACGTATGCTCTCTCAGTGTATTTGTATTGCGTCGAATAATGTTTGGTGCAGCTAGGTATAACTGAATGGAAGCAATTTTGAAAATTGATTTTTTAAAATGGACTGACAATACTGAATGATTGCACCAATCAAGACGGTTCCAGGGGCTCTGAGCTGGTTTAACTAAGACTTTTCCAAGAACATCTCAAGCATCTCTCTACACCTTGTAATTCCTGAGATTTCATTTCTAGACACGGACGGACGGACTAACACCATGAGCAGAAATGGAAGGTTCATTTTGCTATAGCTTTGCTGTTAAGAGACCTAAAAGCAGTGGTAGCCGCAGTAGTAGTCCGTAGTAGTAGAAATAGTAAAGCCTACGTCACATTAGAAAATAAAACTTATGTAAGCCTTCACTGTTGAACTTTTTAACAATAGTCAACTATGGACGATAATCGTATTTTAATTTCAGCGATGGCCGCTCAACGGATTCTGCTAAAGCCGATTCGACAATGCAATCTCAAATTCACTGTCACTAATCATGGGCGGATTTATGATGACGCATGGGTGGCATTACCCCCCAGTTATTTCAGAATGACTAAATGTTTCATTCTAAACGATAGCTTTTAAAGTAATTGCCCCTCCTCTCTTCCTCCCATGTGTCACTTCCACAAGAAAGTAATAAATAAGTAATTGAAATTGTAAAGGTCTATATGGATTACTCTGTATTAACGTTGCCATTAGAATTTAATAAAAGCGATGGTAAACCAAGTGGGAACCCCCAAAAGCCACTGGTAGGTAAACTAGCCTAGTGTGACCTAGACTCAAGAACTAACTTAATGCTTCGAAGCTCATTAATCTTTTCGGAAGAGTTGGGGCAATTACAGCTAGCGTTCAGTAAAATAAATCATCACTAAATTGTTTTATTCAAGAACATTTCTGACACATATTACTTTAGATTCTTAAGCTCTTTATAAATAGTCAATCGGTTTTCAGATTACGTATCTTTACTAAAAATAGTAAGCGATTCTTGAAATGACTGTTAAATTAACAGTAAAATATAGAAGTATCATAATTAAATTAGATAGAAAACGAAAAAATCGATAAAAATGAAAATTATCAATAGTAATCTACAATTTAAAAAACAATAGCGACGACCAGGATTTGAACCCGTGACAAAATGAAATTTTAATATGAGTTCAGTGCTAACCCCTCGTCAAGCCTATCAAACACTGAGATATGTTTATTTTACTAGATTTCAAGATAAGAGTGTGAATTGAAACCACATTAAGTGTATAATTTATTATTATTATTTTAGAATCTTGGGTTTGATTTGTAATCCCTTATTTATTTGTGAAAATAATTACAATATATATCACAATTGTTCTGCAATGGGTTTTAATGTCGGATTATGTTAATATTTTTCAACGTCAGGGAACTTCCCTCTACTGCGGGAAATTTTCCTCTGCGAGGGAAATAACAAGAAATTTGGGAAATAATCTCTAAACATATGCGACAATTTTTATGTCCATAGCTGTACATCAATGAATATATCTTTGTAAAGAAACAAGTACATGAAATGTAGTCGGATGACGAAGCATCAGCCACATGGAAGGACTTATTTGCCACCGTAACATAAAAAGAAATAGATATAGTAGAAAACGATATTAGGTAGTTTTATGCTGTAGTTATTCATGTGTACAAACTCAATTTGGTGAGAATTTTTACTTTAAAAACCCAGTAGATGATGACCATGTTATGTTCACAGTCACAGATGCATTAAAAAAGAAATCTTAGTTATAAAAAAGTCATGCGTCAATAATTTTATTTACGTAATAACTATATATATATATATATACAGGGTGGTAAGGTTACGGACCGACAAACTTCGGGAGGTGATAGTACAGTGAAAAATAAAGAAAAAAAGCCCAGACAACAGGGGGGAAATTCCGAGGCGTTACGGAGCTACAGCCAGCCGAAAGCGTGGGAAAATGAACTTCAGACCGGATTATTGCGAAGACGAGAAATCGGAGAGTAGGCGGTTGAGAGTAAATTAGAGGAAGTCACACCCGGGCTATCCAAAAATGCATATTGGAAAATCCTACAAGGAAGGGATTCCCCAAAGGAAGTAGGGGATTCCCAGAAAGTCTTCCAAGTAAAGATGGGTCGAAAGGACCAGAAATGGGATGAGTTGTCGACAGGTAACAATAATTCATTGCCGGCACATCGATATCTCAACGAGAATTAATGTTATGATCATTTTTATAAAATAATGAGTGGTTGCATATTGGTCAGGGGTGATAATTAAAGACAGTCAACAAGCGTTGGGCTTATTTATTAGCAATGAGAGAGACTAGGAGTATCCAGGCGGATGCTGGTGAGTACGCATCTCAACAGCTGCAGTGTAGTAAAAAAGACATCCTCGTTGGTCGAGTGGTCAGTGCTATCAGGCGTCCGTGATGTCACAGCAGTCTTGCATTGAAGTCCGCCTGGAAAAGAATCAGGTGTATGATTAAAACGTAACAGCATGCAAAGGATGGACGGAGAGTATTAGTTAATGAAGAGGCACGTTAGGTTGGTTAGTAGAAAGAACGCAATGTAATACAGCAGCCAAAGAAGGATGACATGAAAGACAGAAAACAAACACGCCTGTGTACGACACATCCATCAGGTGTCAACCGATGCAAGGCAAAAAGTAGTAAGTTTTCCATACGATGTCACAAGCTTAAATAATTCAATCTGTCTATTCTACACAAAAAAATGCTTTAACGGGCATGAAGAATTCTAGCTGCGTCGTAAACATCCAGGAGTAACTTTGTAGCTGGAGTTGTGGCCATTACCGTCCGCAGCAATGGGAGAATGTAGTGAGTGTATGTAGCAATGTGTAGCTCAGTATGTTGTTGGAAGAAACACTTGGCAATATCATACAAAAAGAAGTTAGGGGTGTTGGAATTCATTACCGATCACAATGACTCGAACTGACCGAGAGGTTAGTGTGTGTACTTCGTGTCCCGGACGAGTTCAACTTCCGTCCGGTTCTCCTGAAAGCAGTCGTTCGGAGCCAACTTGACCACATATTGTAGGTCTCGTCCTTACATGCACACCAGCTCGTTTATAACTCGTATAACAATTCAATCAAGCATAAGACCCCAGGAGTGAATTGTGTTTGGTCTGCTTCGCGTTGGAGCGGATTTCTGGACCTACACAGAAATGTGGATGGGTATAGGCAATTCTAGTAAATAAACTACGATACATGAATCAATCTAATGCATAATCAGGGGAGAGGAGGGTAGCGACCACAGTCTTTAATTACGGGCTAAGTGACGAGACTACGATTTGTCATTGACACTACATCACATACAAATAACGTCCTAATGACAGATTCTGCATTTTCAACTATAATCTGACCCTCTCCGTTTACACTCGTTCAACGGACAAAGTTGCAATCGCAGTCGAATCCACCCTCTTGGCCAAAATACCACTGGTGGGTGACACAGGCTAACGAAGGTCAATACTCATACACTGGAGAATACACAATACAGCGTTCGTACAAACTAGCACGCAAAACATCCAAAGTCCCATAGTCGAGTTCAAAATCAGAGTTGCTAGAATGTACAAATACCTTCTTTCGAGTATTCTACTATAGGTTCATTTTGCATTGCAATAGGTACATGTTCGGACGTTCCCACTCAGCTCGGATTCATTATTCTCTTGCACGCATTTTGATTTGCTTGTGTAGAATAGACAGATTGAATTATTTAAGCTTGAGACATCGTATGGAAAACTTACTTTTTGCTTTGCATCGGTTGACACCTGATGGATGTGTCGTACACAGGCATGTTTGTTTTCTGTCTTCCATGTCATCCTTCTTTGGCTGCTGTATTACATTGCGTTCTTTCTACTAACCAGCCTAACGTGCCTCTTCATTAAGTAATACTCTCCGTCCATCCTTTGCATGCTGTTACGTTTTAATCATACACCTGATTCTTTTCCAGGCGGACTTCAATGCAAGACTGCTGTGACATCACGGACGCCTGATAGCACTAACCACTCGACCAACGAGGACGTCTTTTTTACTA
>JAGDQP010002184.1:96274-108539 GCA_022664845.1 Lepisma saccharinum
AAATAAGCCCAACGCTTGTTGACTGTCTTTAATTATCACCCCTGACCGATATGCAACCACGCATTATTTAAAAAAAAATGATCATAACATTAATTCTCGTTGAGATATCGATGTGCCGGCAATGAATTATTGTTACCTGTTGACAGCTCATCCCATTTCTGGTCCTTTCGACCCATCTTTACTTGGAAGACTTTCTGGGAATCCCCTACTTCCTTTGGGGAATCCCTTGCTTGTAGAATTTTCCAATATGCATTTTTGGATAGCCCGGGTGTGACTTCCTCTAATTTACTCTCAACCGCCTACTCTCCGATTTCTCGTCTTCGCAATAATCCGGTCTGAAGTTCATTTTCCCACGCTTTCGGCTGGCTGTAGCTCCGTAACGCCTCGGAATTTCCCCCCTGTTGTCTGGGCTTTTTTTCTTTATTTTTCACTGTACTATCACCTCCCGAAGTTTGTCGGTCCGTAACCTTACCACCCTATATATATATATATATAAATTAACCATAATTATAAAAATACTTGAAGCATATCCGTAGAATTTATGTGAGATTCTAAAAGCACGTATGTATGCTAGGCATCATGAAGAGGTACAAATCAATTTAGTTAAATGCACAATTCCTCAACAAATGCGTGATTAAGTGTATGTATGTGTTCCTCCAAAAATATTTTCTGTAGATAGACATTAGAGTCTTTATTCATCAAACTACGTTACAACAAGTTACGTAAAAGTTTAAATAAGCAACTTGGTGCTTAAAGTCATAATTATTTTTATAGAAATGAAATCGTATTTAGAAGACTCTCAACGTCCTCAGTATGTAGAAAACATACGGAACATAGCCATTTTTTTTATGATTTTAATCTTGATTTTCACGCTTCACAGGTGAACAATAGAGAACCATTTAAGGGAACTAGACGACCTCCAGATCCTACTCGAATGGAGCGATGAAAAATCAAACAAGTCTTACCCGTTACATTTTTTTTTTAATCAGGCAAAGGCTAGGCGTACAGCTCAACAAAACATATATTCAAACGCTCAGTTATGCACAATTGAAGAATATAATTTTAAAACTATTTGGATCTATAGAAGTAAATGATGAACTCGAATTATTGCTTCGGAAACGAGTACAGGAACAAGATGAGATGATCATCTCATACATACTCGATATGGAAGTCACCGCGGCTAGGTTACCATATCCCCTTTTAGAGCAAACAATTGTGAAAAACCATTGAAGCTAGTTTATTACCATACTCTTTAGAACGAATGAGCACATACACATATGATACGGTTCAGTCAATATAGGAGGCAGCTATGAACATTGAACGCAACAGGAAACGAATAATTCAGCATAAGAACTAGTGCTGTTCAAACCGTTTTTTTTGAAAACCGAAAACCGGTTTCAGAAAAAAGTCGAAATTTCCAAAAACCGGTTTTCGGTTTCGGTTTTCAAAACCGGTTTTCGGTTTTTGAAAACAGATTTTCGGTTTCCATTTTCTAAAACCAAAAATCGGGTTTTAAGTACATACATTACATTTATTATTAATAAAAAGGGAAAAAAGCAAAATGTCAGCAGTCTAGCTATTCATCGTATGAATTGGATTGCAGTCCGTGCTTTTCTGATGGCATCAGTTTTGTCAACATTAATAAGAAAAAAAAATCTACATCGAAATGTCAATATAAATGGAAGTAATTCTAGTTTTTTTCGCTGTTGTACATATAAAAATTAGTCACTATTAGCACTGATAAGAAATTTCCTGAACAGCTGCGAATTGAGAATGCAGTGCACCTATGCACAAAGAAACGTCTGGAGAAAGAAAAAACTAATCCCTACTGTTTACGAAACCCCTTATATGGAAGTGTATCCTGATTATTATCAGTGCATTTTATTACTACCAGAATATTCTATTGTTATTGCAGGACTAAAGAAAATAGAAATCAAACAGTTCCAAAATTTTCTAGCTACTTCTAGCTACTTCTTTCTATTTTGTTCAGTTTCTTTCTAGAAATTTCTCCTGCGTATATATAAAAACAAAGGAATTGACGAGGCGAATGACATTCTGACAAAACCTGAATTGCCAAGTAACTGAAAGTATGTGTGTGTGTTTATTAGCTGTCGTTAACTTCGTTTTATCAAGAAGTTGATCTCTTTTACAGCTACGGTTAGTAATTTATTTATATATTTGGTCTTCTTTTGTAAGGCGTAGTTAAGGTCATATTGAATGATTTCGACTTCTTGTGTTTGTAGTGTTCAGGAGTACTTTCTACTTTCCTGTATTGCTTAGAAATCCCGCAGTTTAGCTCATTCATGCAAACTATAAATTAATATTACTTTATTTATCAAAACTAAGATTTCTTATATTGTAAGAAAACAGTCACAAATCCTTCGAGAAAAAAAGAAACTTTATTTTTTTGGGCATTACTGTGCTTAAGCTAGTCTCAGGAATGACGTATCCCAACGCACATAATCCGGGGAAAGGGATAGTAGATATTGTCCACGTCTTTTTCGAGGTATCATCCCTGCATTTGTGTTGTGTAATCTAACTTAAGGGAGATCGTGAAAAACGTCAGGATGGTGGGTAACAGGATTTGAACCTGCAGTCTCCCGAATACCAGTAAAGCGCTACCAGTATCAACTGCGGAACGGAGGATCGGTAAAATTCTCCTTCGACCATTCTTTCTTACCCATTAACTTTCTGGTTATTCACAAATTTACTTTCGCCAAAGTAGATGTGATTAAACTTTCTTTTTTATATATATTCTTTTACAATGAGCGTAAAAATTCCAATATTAGTGAAATGATAAAATCCTTAGTAAATTATGTAGGGCAAATATATTCATCATTTATTTATTCACGTAAGATATCTTTGAATCCAAATGTGAGATGAAGCAATTTTAAGAGTGACTATTAGTTTATTTATTAATACTAAGTAAGTATTAAAGGATAAACTAAAATATTTCTGAACTTGTCCTTAACGATTTTTACCCATATTTCAAAGCCTATTCAAAATTTTACAATGAGCTGCGTGAGCTGATTAGAGAGAGTTATCGTGACCACAGTTGTCAGTTGTGATTGGTTGTGGATATGATAAGGAAAGTGGTGGTGAACTGGAAACATTTCATGCTACCTGTACTAATCCCAGCGCAATGTATCACATAGCAAATTGTGAACGTGTGCAAGAATCTATTGTGGAAGTAATGCCTTCGGCTTAGCTGAAACTGATTTTCGTTTTCATAACTGAAAATCAATTTCGGTTTTCAAAACAGGTTTTCGGTTTCGGTTTTTGAAACCGGTTTTCGGTTTCGGTTTTCAGGTATTCGATTTTCCAAAAAAAAAAAACGAAAACCGAAAATGTCATAAGATGTGAACAGCACTAATAAGAACTGGTCGAAGAGAGAGATAGGGAGAGAGTTTATCATGGCAACACAGACCGGAAAGATCGAGTTACAGCAGCGATAAAACAGCTTGTTAGTGTATGTGAGAATGCTTCTTGCACATCAGCTCACAGAGCGAACATTTCTCGCAGCGAAGCTAATGCTAGTTGTTTTAAAATTACGCATACACAGTCTTTTAAGTCAGGGAGGAAATAAATAAATGATATTTTGAATAAAGAGGAAAACGTCCATTCTGCAAAGATATAGTCTATATGAAAACACATAGATAATTTAACAGTTTTTGGAAGTAAGAAAGACTTACGACAAAATGCATGATCAAACAAGCAATACAAAATTTCACCGTACGAATGAGGGAAAGGTAGCTAGATTGTATCATAAAGACAATGGATGCTGGAATAAGTATTCAAGTATTGTGTGGCTAGGAACATTTTCAAGCAATAGATATTCTAATGGAGCAACTAGGTATTTAAATATGACATATCCTCAACATGAATACAATTTTAAAACGCAATTTCACAGTGATGGTCAAAATTATGTAAACCAAAATTTTGTCGGACCATACCCAGGAAATTTTGTACGGGGGGAGTACAAATTGGAACTCAGGAGTGTCCACTGGACAAAACTGTCAAAATTATTGTACAAATGTAATTAACCTAGTTAGTAGGTATAATTCAGCACCAGAAAAGGTAGCATAAGAGGTGGCCTCGCCACAACGTGTACAGTCAGACCAAATTTTTTAGTACAACAATCGAGCTTTAGTATGTGTAAATAAACCAGCTACGAGCAACGAATTTTCTTTGGAACCTAAAATACTAGCTAAAAATAAGAAAAATAAGCAAATGAGTCATAATATGTTTCTAGCAAAGATAATGCAGAAACTATTACTACGCCTTTAATCTGTACAGATAATTTAGTATGTTTTAAAGCAGAATTAGATGGCAAACAAATGACTACCCTTCCAGACACAATAAGTCAACTTTCCAATATAAATAGTACCTTGGTAAATAAAAACTGGAAAATAAAGGATATAAAAACGAAGGTAAGAAGAATTTCTGACAACATTTTAGTTTTGGACAAAATAGCAATTGCTAAATTTTCAATAAATGGCTGAAATTTTCATCATTTGTTTAGAATTTGTCCTAAATTTAGACATTATGATTGCCTTTTTCAGCAAAATTAGCTGAATAATCTCCTGACAGTTAAGAAATCGGAAAACTGTTACAGAAAATAGTCGAAGAAAAAAATATTGTATATTCCGTTCTAGAAAAGTGTTATTATCACTAGAACGAATTTAGAAAACAATTTTTGTCTCTTCACGACTTTTTTGGATTAAACCAAATGCAAATGGGATGATTTCAGTAAAACTTGATAACTCTTTGGAGAGAAAGAACAACTTTCAGAGCCAAATAAAATGTTTATGCAGCAAACAGGTTTTACGATTAATCCTACGTTATTTTCATTGTATATTCATTCACCAGACAGAAAAGTTGCAATATATATTAATGCTACAGATAAAGAAGTAATTGTGGAAAAGAATAATGAAAATATACCGGAGAAAAGGGCGAAAATGTTTAATTTTTAAATAATAGATATCTGGTCAAGTTTTAAAAATATATTTGGCTTTTGTTTTGATTAGCAATAATGTAAACAAACCTTAAAAGTTGTGTTGAGGTTGGACATATTTTTGTTTTTATACACGACTGGAATATAAATATCTTAATTTGTGTTAACGCAGAAGCATGTATGTTTAATCGTTGATGGGATATGAAATCTGTCATTTTTAAATAGATGCCGTGTGGTAGATGTTTAATGGTAATAGTAAGTAATATATCATTATTTAGCTGGAACGACTATGCTCCTGGATACTAAGCTGAATTCTTAGAATTGAATCAGATTACATTTGGAAATATATTTTGGGCTCGACTACATTTGGTGCTGCGGAACTTGAGTGATAAGCTAAGATGACTTCAATGGATCAACACGGTTCTTATGGATTTTGAAATTCATATGGATGAGTACATTCTTGTTAAATATTTAGGAGTCAAAAAGCAGCATGATAAGAGGATGATGTCTCGAATCCAGATAGAGGATTCAACATGCAGGTTAATAATATAATTCATGATAGCTTGAATGCTTCAGTTGCTTAACATAGTCACAGTGTGCATAAATGAACTCTTGTGAAGCATTTGATATGTGAAACTATTTGTCTCGCTTTTGATGTGGATTCTGGTGCATGTTTGTCTGTAGCAGATGAAGAAACATATATGCGCAATTTCAGATACATTCCATTATTAAGTTCATCTTGGAGATTAAGAGGGGCTAGCAATGCATTATTACGTGTTAGGAGAAATCGGATTGTGTGTAGAAGAGCGTGGTTATGTGTATAGGCTATCTTTGGTTATAGTGGTGGTGAAATTTAAAAGTCCAATACTAGGTAGAATTTGGATGGACATTATGTGGACTGAGTGGAGGTTTAATATGTTGGAGTCAAGGCCAATCAGGCAAATAAATGACATTAATGTTGGGAGATTCCAGCAACACAAGATAAACTATCTTTTAAAGACGTTTAATGAAGTTTTCTCATGAGATATTACCAAGCCAATTAGAGGACACTCAGTGCATATTCCTGTGGAAGAAGAAGCTATTTTGATTTTCAGAAAAACTTACGCAATTAATAGGTGTGGTGAAGAAGAAATTAGGATAATTTGGAGAAGTTAGGAGTGATAGTACCCGTGGAGTTTACAGAATAGGCCACCTCTTTGGTGACTGTGAGAAAGAAAAGCAAGGGGATAAGGCTGTGCCTGGATTTAAAAGTGGTGGTAAGTAAGGTGACTGAAAGAGTTGTTTAGCCATTGCCGCGTATTGAGGATATTTTTCCCCAATACCATGGAGCCAGATTTTTTACGACTTTAGATTTGAGGTAAGCTTATCTGCCGTTAGAGGTGCATCCGTCTACTATGAAATATTTTGGGATCAATACGCCTTGGGGAGTGCATTATCATACTTGTTTATCATTTGGACTCTCATGTTCTGCACATTTTAAAGAGATTTATGAACAATTTGTTACGGGGATTAGATGGAGTTGTATGCTATTTGGACGATGTCCTGATTTACGGGCGAACAGAGGAAGAATGTTTTAGCAGAGTTGAGAAAGTGTTGTCAAATATCAACAACATAATGTGAACGTGAGACATGAGAAAAGTCCATTTTTATTAACGAAAATCACATATTCAGGGTTTGGGATTAGCGATAGTGGCATATGTGTGTCTCCTGAGAAGTTAAAGCCTATTTTAGATTGTCATGCTTCAGCAAACGCTACTCAGTTAAAGTAATTTTTTGGAATGGTGGCGTTTTATCATAGCAATGTACTTCGTCCCAAATTCCTTCGTTATGGCCTGCTGAAAAAGAATATTTCTTTGTCTTGGACTAGGCAGCATGATAGTGAGTTAATCAAGGTTAAGGAAGGGTTAGCACATGCTGAGATACTTAACCCATTTGATCCAGATGCCGATATAGTAATAATAACCAAATGCCAGTGCATACGGAGTAGATGCAGTATTGTACAATCGTGTCGAAGATCAATTGAAAACTATTAGTTGTGTCTCCTCGACATTACCTACCGCCGAAAGAACGTACGCTCAGTTCGAGCAAGAAGCTCTTGGTGTTATTTTTGCAATCAAGAGATGTCATCGGTTTATTTTTGGGCGTCATTTTCAAATATTAACGGATTCGTTGCCTATGAAGATGATCTTTGAGAGTAAGGAAATACCTTATTCACCAGCTCCTCGACTTGAGCGTTTGGCTCTTTCTTTTAATCCTACGATTTTCAAATACCATATACCAAAATAGTTGTATTGCCGATTTATTTTATCAAGACTACCTATGCCCGATGAAACCGGAGAAAGCCAAATTTTGATGATTGTTCAGGAACCCTTATTAAAGAGTCAAGTGATAGAGGGAACGCTTCAAGATCAGGTCTTGCAATAAGTTCTAAAATGTGTAAGAGATGGTTGGCCAGACAAATTACTAGATGTATTTAAATCACCTCAGTTGCTTGGGTTATATGCAAAGAGGATATATCTGACAGCGCAAGATGGGTGTATAATGTTTGGTTGTAGGGTGCTTATACTGCAAAGGTTAAGACTTCATTATTTGCAATTGAGTCATGAAAATCATTTGGGCTCGAGCAAGTTGATAGAATTAGTCAGAGATTTGGTGTGGTGGCCGCAGATAGTTCAGGATATAAATAAGTTTGTGCAAAGGGCATTACAGGTGCAGAACAAGCCGGCCAAATGGCATTACCCCTCTAAGCCAACTTCAAAACATCAGTTTTAAAGAGTGCATTTAGACTACGGTGAATGACATAGTTTGAAATGTTCGGTTAGAATAGACACTTCTTCAGATTTGATTTCAGCATGATTTGTGGCGTCAACTCGAACAGAAGAGACGTGTAAGCTTAAATCTTGTTTCAATATGTTTGGGTACCCAGAAACTATAATGCATCATGGACCAACTTTTTCTGGTCAACTATTTGAGAGAGTCTGTGCAAGACATTAATTTGATTCATTCATCTCCATACAATCAGGAAAGTTTGCTTAGAACGGAGTTCAAATGATCGTCAGCAGTAATAGAAAACTAATAGAAAACCAGTATCGGTTGACGTCTAATTAGGCACAAGAATGCTTCAAAGAGATATTAGCAACTTTGATATGTGCACCGACCAAGGGAGCAAATAAGTCCCCTATAGCTAGATTATTAGCGCATGAACCGAGAACCAGGTATTTTTTTTTTTTTAAGTTAAAAATGGAATTTTACATGGAGAATTCAAGGATAACATGAACAACAAAAGGACCAGCGATCAATTTAGGACGGTTTGGGTATTGAATCGAAATAATCTATGTTCCAGATTCGTGAAAGGACAGTTATTAAGTAACGTGGGACAAAATACACATTGGGTACGTGTAGGTGGACAAAATAGAATGTATCGCGAACATAAGTTTATGTTTCCTAAAAGCAATTCAAAGGTAGAGGAACGACCTGACAATTCTGATTGGGTCCATGTTACTGTGAGAACAATTACAGATCAGGAAATAGATCAGGATAGAGCAGTGGAGAGAGCAGTTGATAGAGAGAAAGAAAGAAAGAGAGAGAGAGAGAGAGAACTACGTCGGTCACAGAGATGTTGTCAAGTGCCTGTAAGGCAGAAAGATTTTGCTTATAAATGAATTACTACATGTATACAGTTTAACAGGTACTTTGGTTTAATGCAGATGGCAGGATCTGTAACAGTTTGACGAACTCAAGTTTTTTTCGTCTTGTTAAGTGAGGAGTGGATGCATAAGTGGGTGAAATAGCCTTTATTAATTATATAATAGATATTTGGTCAAGAATTCAAATATAATGGTTGGCTTTTGGTTGGAGGAGTTATAATGTAAACAAATCTTTAAAGTTGTGTTGAGTTTCGAAATACTGTTGAATATAAATATAAATATCTTAGTTTGTGTTAACGCAAAAGCATGCATGTTTAATCGTCTTGGATAATGAAGATAATAAATATATTATTTATGGAATATGAAGTCTGTCACTTGTAAATAGATGCTGCAGGGTAGATGTTCAATGGTAATACCAGGTGTATGCGTAAGTTTTTGCCGGTTTTTGTGGTAAAGAAAACAGGTAATTTTCAAGGGAAATTAATTTTGTTTTATTCAAAATATTGGCCATCGTCTTCTACACATTATGCCCATCTTTCAGGTAATTGATCCACACCATGCCAGAAAAACTGCTTGTCTTTTGCGGCAAACCATTCGTCGAGCCATTTTCAACCTCTTTGAAATTGCTGAAATGCTGCTGTGCGAGCGCGTGCCCCATTGATGCAAAGAGGTGATAGTCAGATGGCGCCAGGTCTGGGGAGTTCGGCGGGTGCGAAAGGATGTACCATCCAAGCGATTTCAAGGTCTCTTTCACTGGTTTTGCTGTGTGAGACGGTGCATTGTCGTGTAACACAATCACTTTACAAGGTCTTCGGGCCCATTCCGGTCGTCTTTCAATCAATGCGTGATTTAAATTAATCACTTGTTGGCGATAGCGTTGTGCATAAACATTTTCGCCGGGCTTCAAGAGTTCATAATACACAATACCGCTCTGATCCCACCAGACACAAAGCATGGTCTTCTTGCCGAAGCGATTTGTCCTTGCTGTTGAATGACCGGCCTCGCCAGGTGAATGCCACGATTTTTTTCCGCTTCGGGTTTTCAAAATAAATCAATTTTTCGTCACCCGTCACAATTCGATAAAAAAAATATCTTTTTTTCGGGGCGTTGAAGCAGTATTTCACAAGTGACTTTGCGATTTTCCATTTGACGTTCATTCAAATCGTGTGGGACCCATTTACCCAGTTTATTGATCTTTCCCATTGCTCGTAAACGTCTGCTGATTGTTTCTTATGACACATTTAATGCTTTTGCCAATTGCTGTTGAGTTTGAGTTAGGTCATCCTCCAATAACACCTGCAATTGCTCGTTTTCGCACTTTTGTGGTCTACCAGAGCGCGCACTGTCTTTCACATTGAAATCACCACTTTTAAATTATCGAAATCATGTCTCACATGTTCTAATCGATGGAGCGTGTTCACCATATGTTTCTACCAGCACACGATGACTTTCAACAGCCATTTTCTTTTGATTAAATAAGAAAAGCAATGTGTGCCGCAAATGTTCTTTTTCGGGCACAAACTTCGACATGATCACTGAACGATAAAACAAAGACGCTAGTGTTTGGCGGACTCAACTTGTGTGTGTTTGTAGTTTAATGTCAGACAAACAAAATGACGTATGTGTCAAATGAATACGCGGGTCCGCTACGTTTCGGCGCCTCCGTTTTGGCGCAGGCTACGTTTTGGCGCTACCGTTTCGGCGCCGGTTCAGTTCGGCGCCAAAGTGAGAAAAACGGAAATTATTAACATACCTTATGACATAGTAATGTACTTTATACTTTTACTGTCCTCTGACGACAATTGATGATCAATGAAGTACTTAAAACATTATTTCTTGTACTCTGCTTCTAACAGTTTTGAAGCATTATTTATGTTGCACGGTCTGAGCCAAAGATGCCTAAATTACTTAAGTGGCTGGAACTTGTCTGTTATGTACAAGGGCGCCAATAAGATATATTGCTTTTCTAATTTAAATATAAAGTTTTTTGTACATTTTTAACTTAAGAACTTTTACTTTTGCTAAACCTAAACAAGAAATGCATAAGATGGGGTAAGTAGTGAATATTCGAGATGAAAAAAAAGTCAATAAAGTCATTTTTGGGACTGCTCTTGACAGTTATGAAGCATTATTTAAGTTTTCATGCTTTGAGCCAAATATGCCACAAGAGGACAGGATGTTTCTCTCGTGTACAAGGGTGCTAAGGATTTGGAGGTTCCATTCGTAATATAAATCCGAACAAAAACACCAGAGGTGCAAAAAGTGGAGCCAAGTTCTTTAGCCCTAAAAAGGTGTGAAATGGGAGACGGATGAGCCAAGTTCCTTGGTGACAGAATGTAACAGGAACAAAGGAACTTGGCGCGAGCTGGCAACAGCCTTAGGGTTGGTGGCGGTGGACGTAGTGGGTTTTAGGATCCCCATCACCCTTATAGCTTGAGGATCATGAACCTTGCCACCTCGCGCCAAGTTCCTTTGTTCTTGTTACATGCTGTCACCAAGGAACTTGGCTCATCCGTCTCCCATTTCACACCTTTTTAGGGCTACAGAACTTGGCTCCACTTTTTGCACCTCTGGTGTTTTTGTTCGGATTTCACAGCTTTTTGTACGTGTATAATATATATACTCGCTCGCTCGTCCTCGTTTAGGTTCTCGCCCCCCGTAGCAGGCTGCGCCCCCAACTTCGAGTTTTTGGGTCCTTACGCCCCTTTATCGTAACCACTCTCCAGGAAACTGTGCTTCCATGTTGCAGATTTTTCCCATACTCACCACCCGTGGGAATGAGATATTTATTGAAACATAGGGAAGCTTTGCCATATTTGTTGTAACCTACTTGTGATGATACAGCAAATTTGCTTCCTACTGGCGGCCCTAAAATCCACCACCACCAACCCTAAGGCTCATACATCATCTGGTGTTTTGCTCGGATTTCACAGCTTTTTATTCTGGGTTCGCCTCGCTGGGTGTGCTGCCCCAGAGTTCCGTGTGCACCCCAACTTCAAATTTTTAGGGCTACGCCCCCTTTATTATGATCAGACTTTCTGTGGACAGCGCCCCATGCTGTGCAGACCTTTTCCCATATCGCCTCGGGGGCTGCACGCTCATAGCGGTGGTTTGATCGATTTATTGAAACATTTTCTTGATGGTACACCTTTTTACCAAATTTCGTTTCTCTAGCTTCAGTGGTTTGGAAAATGGTATTTGGGCGGCTATGTTGAATTAAAGAAAGCGATTTTTAAAAAGTTTTCTTACATTGCCGTTACCTACTTGTGATGGTACACCTTCATACCAAATTTCGTTTCTATAGCTCGAATGGTGTGGAAAAAGTTTTTGTGCGGCCATTTTGATCCAAGTTAATAACTTTTTCAAAAATGTAAATTATTCCAAAACTACTCTTGTTAATACACCTTTATGCCAAATTTCGTATATCTAGTTCAAACGTTCTGGAAAATGGATTATGAAGTCAGCCATTTTGGATTCAAAATGATGTCTTTGCAGATATTTTGTAATCTACTAGTGATGATATACCGTCATACTTCAAAATTTCATATTCCAATTTTTAACATCTTTTTTCTTACAGAACCTCAAAGTCGCTGATTTCACAATAAACTCTTGTTCCCGTATAGCATGCTGACGTTTTGTGACACGCGGAACTCGGCTGCATGCA